>CM044107.1:16434373-16459269 GCA_024174645.1 Lemna minuta | reverse complement strand
GTGATTGGCTTATAGGCCACATAATATTCATCACATACTTCGTGAGGAGATTTTCCCTACAAGGCTTTTGTTGAAGATCGGTTAAGGATATAAATGGTAGTACTTACTGCTTCTCCCCATAGTTCTCTGGGGAGATCTTTGGCTTTCAACATTGCTCTCACCATGGACATCACTGTCCGATTCTTTCTTTCAACCACGCATTTTGTTGGGGTGAGTAGGGTGTCGTCAGCTGCCTTTTAATGCCATACTCAAGACAATGCTTTGAGAACTTTCCGCGATCATGAATTCTCCTCCCCTGTCGGATCTGAGGGTCTGGACCTTCACTCCCTTCTCTGGTCTCTGCAAGTTCTTGAAGCTCTTGAAAGCTTCAAATGCATCAAACTTGCACTGCAACATAGCCACCCACGTTAGTCTAGAATAATCATCAATAATGAGGAGGAAGTACCGGCTTCCTCCTAAGGTAGGTGGTGAGATAGGCCCGCAGATGTCCGTGTGTATGAGCTCTAATGGCTCAATTGTTCAAAAAGTGGAGGATTTTGGAAAAGGCGTCCGATGATGTTTCCCTGCAATACAACTTGTGCAGAGTTGTTTGGCATGTTGACTGTTGAAAGACCGTCAACAATCTTCTTCCTTGACATTTCCTTTAGCTTGTGAAAGCTAAGATGCCCAAGCCGTGAGTGCCATAGCCAATCTTCAAACGAATCTTTGGTGGTGATCAAGCAATGATCAATTATACTGAGTTTCAATAGGTAGAGTCGCCCCTCAGTTCTTTGTACCTCTGTGAGTAAGCATCCATCACGGTCAAAGATGGTCAACTTACCTTTTGCCATGGTCATTCGGCAACCTCTTCATCGAGGTGGCCAAGACTTAGGATATTGGCTGTCAATTGAGGAACGTACAGCACATTGGAGAGTGAGAGAATCTCTCCATTCTTCTGATTAATAAGAATTTCTCCTTTCCCTTCAATTCGGATTCTCGAATTGTCGTCGAATTTGACGAATCCAGTCGTTGACTCGTCTAATTCACAGAAGAATTTTCGACATCCTGACGGATCGTTTTCGTGCATCGTTTAATCACAAAGACGATGGTCAAACAAAATTTATAAAACCGAACTCACAAAGATAAGATATAATAATCAAGTATTGTGCAAGTATCGGGTCGATCCACACAGAGCACGATTGACTATAATTGCAGAGTTGACTTGGTCAAACTTAGGTTTAAAAGAAGTTTTACATAAGAGAAAATAATATGTAAGGAATACAAATGATATAAATAAGCTATATAAGAAGTTTTAAGAATTGAAATCTCGGATTTGACAGAGAAAAGTCAAAAGTCAAAGTCAAAGCCTTCACTTTGACCAACAGTAGGTGTTCTGCAAAATCAGAGAATCAATCAGAGTCAGAAGATTACGAAAGTTATATATTTCAAAACTAGAGAAAAAATAGAATTTATTAATATATATTTCGTAATTTTTGGATAAGAAATGGATTTATTATGAATTAATTAAAATCAACTATAAAAAAATCCCCGAAATTAACACCTCAGAGGAAATCTTCAAATTGAATGGCCAAATGAAATCCAAATCTTGCAATTTCTATGTCAATGGAAAGCTAAGAACAAGAGGAATCCAACAAGACTAAAATTATGAAATTCTGATTTGTAAATCAAAAGTAATTGACCCCGAAAGTCAACGTTTGATTTTTGATGAAAGATGAACAGTCTTTGGTCAAACGTCAAATTGGAGAATCAAATGAACTTGGAATTTGATGAATTGGCTATCCACGGTAAGCTGATGAAAAGAGGAATCCAATGAAACCAAAATCAAGTGATTTGGAATTATAATCAAAGAGATATCTTATTTTCAAGATCAGAAACTTTTCGGATCTAAAATTGAGAAAAATGAAGAACACTATGAACTAATTTACAAAATTAGACTTCTAAATCTAATAAAAACTCAAATTACCTCCTGATAATCGATCGAATCTTACTACTAACCCGATTGCCGCAAGAATGGGGCTTCAATTCTCATGGATTGAAGTAAATTTGCTCGGATTCTTCCTCACGGACGTTCGGAATTCAAGGGAAAAATTTGATGAAATCAAGGAGAAATTCGCGATCAATCCCGCTCCAACTGCTTCGCAATCGAGTCTAAACGCGGGGGGATCATGATGAACTAGAGATCTTCCTCGAAATTTGCTTAATTCCTTCAGGAATTGATCAAAAGTTGATGAACAAAGAAGGGAAATACATGCTTTTAAAGAGGGAAATTGGCCCGAAGATCGTGGCCAATTGATGCAGTCGTGGGAATCGGTTGCAGGCGTCGTGGGAGCGATTCTCTGGTGTGGTGTCGTGGCTGCAATTCAGCAGTGAATCGGCGTGAATTTCGCTTCAAAAAGACCCATGATCGACTCACGATCGAGCCATGATCGCGCTGAGATCGGGCATCGATCGTGATGTTGGTGCTCAAACGATCGCCCTCAAAAATCCGTGAGACGCGTTTCCGCCTTGATTTAGCCTCTTAGGAATCTTGATCGCTCCACAATCGTGGTTCTTGCTGAGCTTTCGTCTGCCGTCCGATCGAGATTTCTTGAATTGACGATCGCGATCCCCCGATCAAGTGTGCCATGACTGTGAGGAGAGCCCACCGCTCGATGGAGATCCATCGCTCCTCGTGTCGCCACGTGGCATCACGTAAGCGCTCCGATCGTGGTCACTTAACATCTTTTTAACTCACGTGCTGATTTGATGATCGCATGGACTTGGGTCTACGTGATCTCTGCCGTTCTAACTGCATGGAACGCCCGATAAGCCGCCACGTGACCTGCAACGGTAAGTATCGTGTGGGACATAGTCCCACACGGAAGAAAAAAAAGAATATGTGCCTATAAATTAGGGGGCGGTTTTACGCTTATGCGTTACTGCCCCAAATTACTAACCAGGGCCCACTATTCCCGTGGGCCCTCCACTTACCAGCCTACCACGTGGCGCCCCACACAGGCGCCCACGTGGACCGCGTGATCGCGTGGCCTCCTGCCACGTGGCCGCACCACTGTGCGCCTCCTGCGCCCCGTGCGGGCCACCCGGGCTCTGCCACGTGGCCTTAGTGTCGCGTCGCACCCCGAGGTGGTCCCGCGTGCCACGTCAGCCGCCGCCTGGGCCCGCTCGCCACGTCATAACCTGCGGTAAGCTTACCCCCTTTTTGCGATTTTAACAGGGAAATTAATCTAAAAATTCATTTAAAAATCAGATAAAATTCGGAAAAAGGGCTAAAACTTCCGAAAATCATATCTTAAAATATACAACTCCTTTTTAATCCAAATTTTCTCCATTGGATCAAAAATTCCTTTCTTTTTAATATCATGTCATTTAAAATATATTTAGAAAGAAGAAATCAAGATGACTTATAATTTACTTACATCATTTCTCATTAAACATTCTAAATCATAAATTCATCCTAAAATCATCCTCCCAAACATTTGCTAAAGTCAAAACTCATTGAATAACAGAGATTAACTTCTATTAATTTAAACAAAAGATTAATCATCTATTAAGCATGAAATTATCCCTAATTTATGCATAAATATCTACTTTAGTGAAATGACATGCCAATGGAGAAAATTCCTAAAAAGTATGATAACATGCATCATATTCACATAAAATAAGCATGAATATGAGTTAATTAGATTAAGAACTCAAGTTATAAATGCATGTTATCACATCCCGACATATGGTTCATTGCTCCCGTGTCCAAATGCCACAGGGCAGGATCGAACGATGCTCCCTCGGTACCATGAAGGAGTAAGTCACTTACCTCTTCAACTATTGGCATAAGAAGTGAGGACGAAGCAATCACCGTGTTGGAAGAACTCACCGATGCCTCTGCTGCAGGTGTAGTTTTCGCCACATAGGCACGTTCATCGCGTGTTTTCTTCGCACTCCTGCATTCGTATGCAAAATGACCATATTTTTGGCAATTATAACACTGAATTACCGATTTGTCAAACGGTTTTTTGTCCTTCTCTTCCTCAGTCGATTGGTTTTGGCCTCATCCTCGACCTCTTCCTCTGCCTCGACTGCGTTGTTTTCCTCTACCACGAAATGAGGATTCCTCCTCATTGGATAATTTGGTCTTACTCATTACTTTAGCCAATAGAACCTGCTCCCCTTCATGAGATTCTCGTTCCTTGAGTCGCAACTCATGAACGGTGAGCGATCCGACTACCTCGTCAAGACTTACCTTGTCAAGCTCACCGTACTGTTCCAATGACAGGGTGAGCGTTTCGAATTTTGCTGGCGTTGCTCTCAAGAATCTCCGCACGACCTCCTTCTCTTCAATCGTCTCTCCGAGATTCCTTAGGTCGGAGATGATATGGGTGAACTTCATCGCAAAGTCCACAACAGAATCTGTCTTACCCATGGTGAGAATCTCAAGATCTCGTTGAAGCCCTTGGATGCAGAATTGAATCACTCGATCCACGCCGAGATTCCGTTGACGAAGAATTTCCCAATTCTCTTTCGCGGTCTTCTTCACGTCGAGAATGCCAAGCAGATCTTCAGGGACGCCACTCATGATCGCGGAAAGAGCCTGCCGGTCCTTCTTCTTTGTCGGATTCTCACCGATGATTATCTGCCACAAATCATGTGAGTCAAGGTATACCTCCATGGTCATCAACCAAACTCGATAATTTGTCTTCGAAAATTTGAGTGAGGACGTCAAAGCTCCCATTTCTCCCTCAGCGGATTTCTTCGCCATTTCTTGTTTCTCGGAAGATCGAATTGCTCTGATACCACTTGTTGGCAATAAGTATTGCCGACCGATTGAATTGCGTGGAGGAGAGAAGAATGGTTGAGAGGATCTCAACGAGAATGAGAGTGAAAAACAAATTACAATCAATCTATTTCACTAGAAAATCTCGTCCTGCACGCATTGCGAATTCATCGCTCGGGCTGATGATTTATAAAATCATCCAGCCAATAGAAAGAGGAGAGAGAAGAATTGGTCTCTAACGACTTCCTTAGGGGAACCTGTCGCTACTGACGTGTCTTCACGGTCACTGCTGACGTGTCTTCACGATCACCGTCATAACTCTCTCCACGTACGGCTGAGATGGATCTCAGTCGACAACCCGTAACTAGCAAACAGAGGAGCGACGCCTCCTCCTGCAGAAAAATAGAAAATAAACGTGGACGACAATACGGAAGAGGGATGAGAGCGATCCCATCATCATCTTCTGCATTTCCGCTTCATCTCCCCTTCCCTCTCCCTCTTTTTTGATTTCGTCAATTCCGTCACTCCCACTCTCTCTCGTCGTATTTCTCTCAATATTCCGTTCTTCCTCTCTCTCAAACGATCTCTCTCACTCCCTCATGTCTTCCCTCTTCTCCTCACCTTTATGATCTCCTTCCTCCGTTTCTTTCTTTCCAAATCTCTTTTGTACTTCTGCATTTCCTTTTCTCTCCGTGCATCTCCCAATCTTCCATTCTAAATTTTTCCCTCTCTCTCTCTCACGTTTCCGCTTCATCTCCCTCTCGCTCCACCTCGGTCATTACTTCCGACACCTCTAGATCTCTCCCACTCCATTCTCTCTTCCAATCATCCTCCCTCCATAATTCTTGTCTTCATGTTTATGCTCCTCCCTCGTCTGCTCTATCGCCTGATCTCTCGTTCTCTCTCTCTACCGCTATTTCCACTGATTCTCATCTTTTCCGCCAGTGCACTCTCTCTCACGCCATCTCTCTCTCTCTTGATTTTCACTGCAATCTTGCTTTCATCCTCCTAATCTTCCCTCGTACTTCACTCTCCGCCTCTCTCTAATTTCCTCTCCTTCCCCCTCTGATGTAGGATATTTCTAAGGTTGATAATATTCCTACAAACTAGGGGAGGACCTATGAATTGATATCATTATGAAAAAGATATTAGGAAATCAGTGAGAATATATTGAGGTATAATTCAGGAATATAAAGATATATGATGACTTAATGAGGAAGATAAGATGGATAATAAGAGAAGAGAAGAAATATGGAAGAGGAATAATCGGAGAGAGTATTATAGGAATAGTGAGAGAGAATATGAATGATAGAAGAATATATGTTCAAGAATATAGTTAGCGATGATAGAGGAGATACTATTACATATTTTAATATATAGGATAGAGAAAAGATGATGATCGACGAAAATAGAACGAGAGGTGGAGGGAAATAAGGAAGCGGAATAAGTAGAGAAGGCGTGACGAAGCGAGTACGGATGGATATAAAGTCAACGCTGGACTTATGGATTTAGAATATGAACTATTATTCACCTGGAATATTAAGGATGATTCCTGGAGGGCGACTGGAAGATGATGCTCTCGGATTCGCCGTTTGACCCGGATCAACCTCGTATGCGTCGGACTTGAAGTGGAAGAAAGCGGACAGAACGGGTAAAGAAAAGTGGAGGGTAGAACTCGGAAGATGAAGGATATGTGGGAAGGGTAATGGAGATACGGGGGAAGGACACGAACACAGGGATAAGAACGAACCAAGTAACCGAAATTTTATCATAAAACAACATCCTGTTTTCATCACTACAGTTTCGTTTTATAGAGATACAGGGGGCGGAAGTTACGCCCAGGCGTCGCATCGCGCCGTTCTTTTCCGTGTTCGGTTGAGGGGTTGACCCGGCCTTGTCATTGTTTCCCGCTTCTTATCGTCGTCTTCATTTTGGTAAGTTTCACGTGATGGAAAGACGTAAATCAGTTTAAGGAATATGGAATTATTCCTTGACTCCTTGAGGACTTTAGCGGTACTGGCCGTCTGAGATCTTGGCGTCGACGTATTTTCTCCTCGCGAAGTAGGGGAAATCACCGGAAACAGCGTTCCAGGAGCTCTTCCGTGCTCTTTTCTTTATTTATTCATCCTTCTCTCGTCGTCTTCTCTTCCAGTTCTGATCAACGTTCGATGCTGAACTCGATATATAACTTTTTTCATGCCTTGTGATGCCGAGAGCGCCGTGGACTTTTCTGGGTTCGCGGCCGATTCACTTTCGAATGATGGCTTTTGGTCTCGTATGTGTGGCGCGTGAAATATCCAGCTCGGTTGATTGCAGGGATGATGCTTTGAAATATCAGGACGTAGGAATGATTGCAGGTTGATTGCAGTCGCGGAAGCTATTCAACCGGTCGGCTTTCTTCTTGGGGAGCTTGATGCGCACCTGGGAGACGATGCGGCGACGCTGGGAAATGCATGTCCCGAAGATGGGTGATATCACTTTTAAGATGAAATGCGTGCAGAAGTCAAAACCGTCGATTTCGTAGGTCTTCACTGAACACTCTCATCGTTTCTTCATTTCTTTGTTGATTCGGTCAACTGTGTTAAGGACGTTACGGAACAAGGCGAAACGGTTACGAATCAAGGCAAAACTGCAGGAAAGAATAATTACAGTCTGTCGACTCTCAAGTGACAGGGTGAAACGGTTACAACCGTTTCGCCCCAGCACAGACGAATCTCGTCTATTGTGGCCTACTCCAAACCTCTATAAAAACCATTGCAATGTACTTCATAAGTAGGAATTTTCTATTCAAGGCTTACGCTGCTCTGAATCTTCTCTCTCCCTTTCTCGGTTACTTTCATGGTATCAGAGCCAGACGGCATATCAGAACCTTGAACTATGGCGGACTCCTCCTTCCTCCCGGAAATCACAAAGCCTGAAGAACACAAAGCAGTCGCCACTCCGAACACAATGACGACTCATCCAGTGGGCTTCCAGGTACCCATCAAGCTCACGCGAGAGAACTTCCTCCTCTAGAAGACCCAACTCTTCCCTCTCCTCAACTATCACGAGCTCGCTCATATACTTACTCAAGAGCCGCCGATTTCAACACAAATTGATGATCACGGTGGAATCACCGTAAACTCTGCCTACCAGAAGTGGTGGCGACAGGACCAACAGGTTCTTTCTCTTATCGTTACATCTCTCTCTGAATCCGTTCTACCGTATGTAGTCGGAAAACTCACCGCAAGAGAGGCATGGTCAGCTCTAATGAAGCTCTGCTCTTCTACGAACCCATCTCGAATTATGCACTTGCATAATCGCCTCCACAATACCCAAAAAGGTACTCGCTCCATTGCTGAATTCGTGCAGGATATACAACGAATCTGTGACGAATTAGCTGCCGCGGGATATCCGGTCCAAGAAACGGTATCAATCTACGCACTACTTCGTGGTCTCAGCCCGGCTTACTCCGCTTTCAGCGCGGGCATATCGTCCAATCTAATCAATCTGGGCTTCGATGACGTCGTCGCCCAAGTTAATTCCTACGAAGACCTCCTGAAGTTTACACATTCCGCCAAAGACACTACAGCTTCCGAGTTCCCACCAACTGCCAATCAAACTCAAACCACCCCCTCTGACCGTGGGAGAGGACGCAATTACGGTAGAAACAACCATGGAAGAGGACGAAATGGAGGTCGATATATTCCAAGATGCCAACTCTGTGGGCAATTTGGACATCGGGTCCTGGAATGCCATGAACGATTCAACAAATCGTTCTACGGACAACAAAATACCACTCCTAATTATACCAACCAAGCTTTTCCTCAGGCATACACTACCAATCTGCAACCTCCACAGGTGTATACGACCAACCTTCAACCAATCCACACACCGCAGGATAATTCCGCATGGTATCCGGATAGTGGCGCTACTCACCATGTGACAAATAATGCGCACAATCTCACCGACCCAGCAATATACCAAGGACCCGATCAACTCCACGTTGGAAATGGCACAGGTTTGGTCATTCACTCTACTGGCACTTCATCCCTAATCTCTCGATCTCTTCCACTCAAGCTTATTAACATCCTGCATGTCCCAGATATTAAGAAAAATTTGCTATCAATTTTTAGACTAACGAATGATAACTCTGTGTTCGTTGAGTTTCACGCTACCTACTGTGTTGTGAAGGACGAGATAACAGGGAGGCCTCTTCTTCGGGGCACGGTTAAAGACGGACTCTACCTCCTTGCCCAGGCTCATCCACCTGAGGCAAACATTGGAGAAAGGATAGGAATGGACTTATGGCACCATCGGCTTGGGCACCCGAATATGCGACTTCTACAGAGTATTATTTCCACTTACGGACTTCCGACATTTTCAATAAGTAAAACTCCCTTGTGTGATGCTTGTTCCACATCTAAGTCGCATCGCCTTCCTTACGCACAGTCTATTCATCGGACATCCAAACCTCTTGAAATCATTCACTCAGACTTATGGGGACCCTCTCCGATCGTTTCGCACCTTGGTCATCGGTATTATGTCATATTTATAGACGACTTTACCCGGTATACTTGGTTATATCCGCTAAAATTGAAGAGCGATGTTCTCTCCGTATTCACTAACTTCCAACTTCGGGTGGAGAAGCAACTAAATCACAAAATCATCAGTCTACAGTCGGATTGGGGAGGCGAATTCCAAGCTCTCAATAAATACCTCACACAACAAGGCATCTCTCACCGAATTTCTTGCCCCCACACACCTGCACAAAAGGGCACGGCCGAACGGAAGCATCGTCATATTGTTGAAACCGCACTGTCTCTGCTACGCCACGCATCAGTACCACTCAAATTTTGGGATGAAGCCGTGACCACGGCTTTCTATTTAATCAACCGGCTTCCCACCTCCATCTTACAGAATCGCTCTCCCTATCAACTCATTCACAACCAAGAACCAAATTATTCTCTCCTCAAGAGCTTCGCTTGCTCCTGTTATCCCTGTCTCCGCCCATACGCCAGCACCAAATTCGACTCTCGCTCCGAACGCTGTATCTTCCTTGGATACAACGCATTTCACTTGGGTTACCATTGTTTGTCCCTAGTCACCGGGAAGATTCACATTAGCCGCGATGTTGTCTTCAATGAAAGTGACTATCCCTATCAACTTCACTCAAAGTCCTCCCCCGGTCTTCTTGGACAGTCTCCCAGTCCACCACTTTCCACCCCACCACCGGTCTCCTCGTCGCCTAATACTCTCTCACCCGCGACCAATCAACCGGACCATCTCAATTTCTTTCTTCCGACGATTTCTCCTACACCTAGCCACGACCTATCAACCGGACCGTCTTCCACACCTAGTCTTGCTGCTACAAACTCTGCAACACCCTCCTTCTCCGACACCTTACCACTGAATTCTCCTCCTTCCGTCTCTCCCTCTCAAGACCATGCGCTCTCCTTGGAAAATCATGCTGTCAGCCATCTTCCATCATCCACCCCTCTCTCTCCCTCCAACCTTGACTTTCGTACCTCACCCTCCGCAACCAAAACACGCCGATTATCTGATGTAATTCGCACGCTTGATCTCGCTAAATCTTCTCAGCCTCCTAAATATCCTCTTCCCACGTGCTTTCTTACCTCGGTTAATTTTCCACCTGAACCTACTTCGTTCCTTTCCGCCTCCCAACATCCTGCCTGGACCGCTGCCATGCTCGAGGAATTCAACGCATTGCTACACAATCAAACCTGGCAACTCGTTCCTCGTCCTCTTCATCACCCTGTCATTGGCTGCAAGTGGGTATACAAAGTCAAGCCTCCTCTTGCCGATGCTCCTCTACGTTATAAGGCTCGCCTCGTCGCCAAAGGTTTCCACCAAGAGGGTGGAATTGACTATCACGACACCTTCAGCCCGGTTATTAAAACCACCACTATCCGGCTTCTCCTAGCACTCGCTATTAGTAAGAACTGGCACATTCGCCAACTTGACATCTCCAATGCGTTTCTTCATGGTGACTTAACCGAACTTATCTATATGGAGCAACCTCCCGGTTTCAATCATCCTCATTTTCCTCATCATGTCTGTCAGCTCCGGAAATCTCTCTATGGCCTTAAGCAAGCCCCCCGGGAATGGTTTAGAAAACTCACCGGGAAACTCCTAGATCTTGGCTTTCACGGATCCAAGACCGACACTTCCCTTTATTTCCTTACTACAAAACCTCTTTACATTCTCATTTATGTGGATGACATTCTCATCCTCGGACCCTCTTTACCTCCCATCCATCAACTCATCACCTCCCTCAAGACCCATTTTCGACTTAAAGATCTTGGTCCTGCCTCTTGGTTCCTCAGAATTGAACTCCACAAAGATAAGAATGGTTTCACTGTCACGCAGACTCAATATACTCTATCAATCCTTCGCATGCTCAAAATGGAACATTGTAAACCACTTCCTACACCATGTCCTACGACCTGCTTCATCTCTTCCACCGACAACTCTCATCTCTATCGTTGTATTGTTGGCGCCTTACAGTATCTCAACTTCACGCGTCCTGACATTTGCTATGCTGTTAATCAAGCTTGCTGATCTATGCACTCTCCTCAAGTTCATGATTGGGCTCGCCTCAAGCATCTTCTTCGATATCTTAAAGGCACTATCACTCATGGGCTCCATTTTCGTCACGCTTCTCCTGTTCTTCTCACGTCCTTCAGCGATGCCGACTAGGCGGGTGACTCCTCTGACCGTCGATCTACAAGCGGATATCTCATCTACCTCGGTCACAATCTCGTTTCTTGGAGCTCCAAGAAACAACCTACTATTGCTCGCTCCAGTACTGAAGCTGAATACAAAGCCATTGCTAACACCACATCTGAGCTTCTCTGGATCACTTCTCTTCTCCGTGAGCTTCACATCTCTCTGCCACCTCCAACGCTGTGGTGCGACAACATTGGTGCCACTTATCTCTCTGCTAATCCCGTTTTCCATGCTCGCATGAAACACATCGAGATTGACTTTCACTTCGTTCGTGAACAAGTTGCCTCCCGACGTCTCCATGTCGGCATTATCTCTGGGAAGGACCAGCCCGCCGATCTCCTCACCAAATCTCTACCCAAACCTCGTTTTGTACAGCTCAGATCCAAGCTCAATCTTCTTCCCGCGTTGAGCTTGCGAGGGGATGTTAAGAGTCAACAGACTGTAATTATTCTTTCCTGCAGTTTCGCCCCATGACGTGTCGTTTTCGTGCGTCGTTAAAACACAAATACGATGGTCAAACAAAATTTATAAAACCGAACTCACAAATACAAGATAGAATAATCAAGTACTGGGTAAGTATCGGGTCGATCCACAGAGAGCAGGGTTGCCTTTAATCGCAGAGTTGACTTGGTCAAACTTAGGTTTAAAAGGAGTTTTAAATAAGAGAAAATAAGATTTAAGATATGTAAATGATATAAATAAGGTAAATAAGAAGTTATAAGAATTGAAATCTCGGATTTGACAGAGAAAAGTCAAAAGTCAAAGTCAAAGCGTTGACTTTGACCAGTAGTAGGTGTTCTGCAAAATCAGAGAATCAAACAGAGTCAGAAGATTACGAAAATTATATATTTGGAAACTAGAGCAAAAATGGAATTTATTGATATAAGTTTTGTAATTTTTGCATAAGAAATGGATTTATTATGAATTATTGAAAATCAATGATCAGAAAATCCCCGAAATGAACACCTCAGAGGAAATCTACAAATTGAATGCTCAAATGAAATCCAAATCTTGCAATTTATATGTCAATAGAAAGCTAGGAACCATAGGAATCCAACAAGACCGAAATTATCAAATTCTGATTTGTCAATAAAAAGTAATTGACCCCGAAAGTCAACGTTTGACTTCTGATGAAAGATGAACAGTCCGTGGTCAAACGTTAAATTGAAGGGTCAAATGAACTCGGAATTTGATAAAATTGCTATCCACGGAAAGCTGATGAAAAGAGGAATCCAATGAAATAAAAATCAAGTGATTTGGAATTATAATCAGAGAGATATCGTATTTTCAAAATCAGCAACTTTTTGGACTGAAATTTGGGGAAAATGAAGAACACTATGAACTAATTTGCAAAATTAAACTTCTAAATCTAATAAAAACTCAAATTACCTCTTGATAATCGATCGAATCTCACTACTAACCCGATTGCCACGAGAATTAAGCTCCAATTTGCACGAATTGGAGTGAATTTCCTCGGATCCTTTCTCACGGACTTTCGGAATTCAAGGGGAAAATTCGATGAAATCAAGGAGGAATTCGCGATCAATCCCGCTCCAATCTTCGGAATCGAGTATAAACGTGGGGGAATCACGAATAACTTAGGATCTTCCTCGAAATTCGCTTAATTCCTTCACGAATCGATCAAAATTTGAAGAACAAGAGAAGGAGTACATGAGTTTTTAAAGGAGAAATTGGCCCGGAATCGTGGCTGATGCAGCGGGTCGTGGACGCGGATTTGCAGCGTCAAGGGAGCGGTTTCACTTGAGCGGATTTGAGGCTTCAAATTCGGGCCGAGTTGGCTTGAATTTTTCTTCAAAAGGAGCCAAAAACTCGGCCACGATCTTCGCACGATCGGCCACGATCTTCGCACGATCGGCCGTCGATCGTGTTCCAAATGCGTCGGAGTTGTCGATCGGCGAGAACCCAATCGTGGAATTCAGCTGGAGTGTTGACTAGCGGTCAACCAGCGCCAGCTTGTCGTTATTTCCATGACGGAAGATTTTGGCACCAGCGGCGTCCACGCTGATGAATGAACAGGAAGATAGAATATGAGAGGGGCATTTAGCGTTCCTTCTTCAAACTAAAGAAGATTAGAGTTCTAGACTGAGTGCCCTTCCTTGCTCAGTAGCCACCAGAGGTCCCCATCTGATTCTCTCGTAGAGAATGACGAGTGTTTAGGCAGACACGTAGGCGATGGCGGTTATAACTACCGTATAACACTGCACTCTTCGTGCTCATCGAAAATCAGCTCTCTCATCCTTGTCTTCCTTCTAATCTGCTTTTTTCGGAGAACTATGGAAGGGTTTCGATGAGATGCTGCTGCTTATGGTGATCGGGTTGATGGTTCCGGGTCGACGTCAAATGTGGAACCTCTGTCCATGGATTATTACAAAGCCACCAGCCCTTTAGCGGAAGTGATCGTGGGAAACGCTGTCGCCCAAGCTCTTAAGAAGGATCCCACTCTCACGGTGCCACTTCTTAGGATGCACTTCCACGACTGCTTTGTAGAGGTAGCACAGGCTCTTGAATATCCTTTTTCTCTGTATGCTATCCTATACTTTTTCTCGAGCGGTTTGGCTTGTATATGAAAGATTTCAAGAATCTGAGGAAGAAGATGAGGAAGAAGAAGAGAAGCCAGAGAGAGAGTGATACGTGAAATGAGCAAAACGCTTCTTTTAAAAATCGTTATATGAATCTGGATATATATAGAGTATAAGAATGATAATGCATAACTATAATCTACGTTTAATCCTAATCTAGATTGAATCCTAATCTAGGTTTAATCCTAATCTAGATTGAATCCTAATCTAGGTTTATTCGTAATATCTATGTGATAGATACGAGGCTCATTTTGTATAGTTATGCCTCATTATAATGCATACTAAGATATCTCTGCTGCAGAAGTCTCCCCTCGATTTGGTCCAGCTGCCGCAGAAGACTCGCGGCTATCAGGCCACGAGTTGACACTCAGTCCTGCATATCCTTGATACCCCCCCACAATTTCAATGGGAGGAACGACATTGAGATTGAATTTGAGCCTCTGAAAACAATATGTCGCAAGGGGCTTGGTTAATATGTCAGCAAGTTGATCTTCTCCCTTGATGAATGATATCTTCAGATTTTTTGCAGCAACCTATTCATGCACACAATGAAAATCAATTTCTATATGTTTAGTTCTAGCATGAAACACCGGATTAGTTGCCAGGTAAGTGTCACCGATGTTGTCACACCAAAGGTTTGGAGAAGAATTGAGAGAAAGATGAATTTCTGAGAGTAAAGATTGGATCCATAGAACTTCAGCTGCTGCATTTGCAACTGATTTATACTCTGCTTCAGTGCTGGATCTTGATACTGTTGGTTGACGTTTGGAAGACCAAGAAACCAATTTTTTTCCAATATATATCAAGTAGCCACCTGTTGATCTTCTTGTTTGAGAACAACCTGCCCAATCTGAGTCACTAAAGGCATTCAAGGAAAATTCTGATTTTTTGTAAATAAGTAGACCATGGGCAATAGTTCCTTTGAGATAGCGCAGTAGTCTTTTGAGATTTACCCAATCTTCAGCTTGAGGTAAGTGCATCTTTTGACAAACTTGATTAACAGCAAATGATATGTCTGGTCTTGTCAAAGTAATATACTGTAGAGATCCCACTAAACTTCTAAACAATGTATTATCAAGCTGAGATGAATCACTAGAAGGAGTATTTGATATAGATAAAGGAGTGTAAATAGGTTTACAGTTATCCATGGAGGCACGAGTTAAAACAGATGCAATATATTTACTTTGAGATAAAAGAAAACCATTATTTTGAGGAATCATTTCAATACCTAGAAAAAAATGAGCAGGTCCTAAATCTCTTACTGAAAACTTAGTTTTTAAATGACAAAGCAACTTGTTAATTTCTTGTAGGTCTGGAGACAATATTAATATGTCGTCAACATAAATCAAGATAAAAATAGGAACACCAGATTCCCATTTAAAAAATAAAGAGGTGTTAGTTTTGGAACCAACATAACCGAAATATTGAAGATGTGTAGTTAATTTGTGGAACCAAGCTGTAGGAGCCAGTTTCAAACCATACAAAGATTTTTGCAATTGACATACAAAATCAGGAAATTTAGAATCTTTGTATCCAGTTGGCTGTTCCATAAAAACTGTTTCTTCTAAATCACCATGTAGAAAAGCATTAGAGATATCAATTTGATGAATATACCAGTTTCTACTAATGCCAATTGAAAGAAGAAGTCTAATTGTGGTATGTTTAATTACTGGACTAAACGTTTCATTAAAATCAAAACCTTCCTGTTGATTGTACCCTTTGGCAACTAGCCTGGCTTTATATCTATCAATATTTCCTTTTGAATTTAATTTCAACTTGTATACCCATTTACATCCTATAATTTGTTGATCATGAGAACGAGGTACTAATTTCCAAGTGTTGTTTTGGATCAATGCATTGTATTCAGAATCCATGGCATTGATCCAATTTTGATCTTTTGATGCCTCACAAGAGGATGTAGGCTCTATAATTCCTGTTTTTTAAACAAGAAAACATGTAGGTAGAGGATATCTAGGTACTAAATTTTTTGTACCCGTGAGATTATTTTCTTTTAGAATGTTATGGAGAGACTTAACTCTAAGAGGCACATTAGACTCTGGTGTCAAATCAAGTGTCTGTTGTATTGAGCTAAGATCAATGCTTGATTCAGGTGAAGAATCTAAATCAAGAATAACAGGAGTATGAGAGCATTGTTTAGTATGAGTGGATCTTAAAGGTTCACCAGGAGTTGAGCTCAGTAAAATCTGGTGATCCACAGAAGGAGAAGAGGGTGTGACTTCAAGAATATACTCGAGATCTTGAGTAGAAGGCTCTGTATTTATGAAGGATATAGGTAAAGACTGAGATGGATTGCCATCAATTGAGATGGATCTATCACTCGGTATGGATTCAAGAATACCCTTCCCTTCATTTTGAGAAAAGATATGAGATGTCTGTAGAAATGGAAAAATTTCTTCATGAAACACAACATGTCGGGAGATATAAATTTTTCCAGTTTCCAAGGACAAACATTGATATCCTAAATGCATAGAACTATATCCGAAGAAAACACACCTTTCAAAACGAGCATCCAATTTATGAGTAGCATATGCCCTTAAATGAGGATAACAAAGACACCCAAAAACACTTAAAAATTTGAAGTCAGGAGAACTCTGGAAAAGAACTTCATAAGGTGACTTATGTTTCAAAATGGAAGTGTCTAATCTGTTTATCAAGAAAGCTGCAGCAGCTACAGCTTCATCCCAAAATTTTTGAGGCATACTAGCCTGTTGAAGAAGTGAGAGAGCTGTTTCTACAAGATGTCGATGTTTCCTCTCTGTTGTCCCATTTTGTTCTGGGGTGTGTGGATAGGACACCCGGTGTATGATACCATTGTCCTTAAAATAAGAGTTGAGAGCTTGAAACTCTCCCCCCCCAATCAGACTGAAAGTATTTAATTCTGGTAGAAAACTGATTTTCTATCCTTTTTCTAAATTCAACAAATACTTGGAATACATCATTCTTTCGTTTTAGAGGA
Organism: Lemna minuta; assembly: GCA_024174645.1. Classification (NCBI taxonomy): domain Eukaryota; kingdom Viridiplantae; phylum Streptophyta; class Magnoliopsida; order Alismatales; family Araceae; genus Lemna; species Lemna minuta. The sequence continues at coordinate 16,442,195 of CM044107.1, read as the reverse complement.
TACATCCAAGTATACCTTCTGTAATCATCAATAAAGACAACATAATACTGAAATCCAAAATAAGAGATAACTGGAGCTGGTCCCCATAAGTCTGAATGAATCAATTCAAGAGGTTTTGTGGCATGTCTAGGAGAAAGTTCAAAGGGAAGTTTATGAGATTTGGAGAGACAACAAGCATCACAAAGAAAGTGTTTAGGAAGGTGAGAAGCTGGAAGACCATGCTTCTTTATTATTTGAAGTAACGCCTTAAAGTTCAGGTGTCCCAACTGATTATGCCAGGTGTTCATGGGAGCCTTCTCTCCAAGATGTGCTGAGGGAGCGCTAAGATGAGGCGTGAAGTGATACAACCCATCTTTAATTGTTCCCTGGAGGAGGATTTGATTTGTTTTCTTGTCCTTCATAAGACAAAAATTCGCATGAAATTCAAAGTAGATATTATTATCATTAGTTAATTTATTAACCGATAAAAGATTTTTTGTTATGCCAGGAACATGTAGAACATCTTTTAACAATAAGGGTTTAATAGAAGTAGAAATATGAGAAGAACCAAAGGAAGAAATTGGCAAACCTGAGCCATTACCAACATAAACCATATCTGGCCCCTAGTAGATGACCGGTTGATGTATTTGTCCTTTGATCTTTGTGAAATATGACGAGTAGCACCACTATCTGGATACCAACCTGTAGTGTTATATGGTGCTACTGGAATAGTATCGGCCACATTAAGATTACCTTGTGGGGAGGTCCATTGAAAGCCAGTGCTAAGCGCCATTAGAAGTAGCAGAAATAGGCCTGCGGAGAAGCCATTGAGTTCGTATTTCCATGAGCATTTTGGGGCATCCTAGAAACAAACTCTCTGCATTCCCTAGCTCTGTGGCCAAAGAGCGAACAGATTTGACATCGGGGAGGATAAAGGTTTTGTCTCCCTCTTCCATGTCCACGATTGTTGTACCAATAATTCTTTGTGGAATTACCATTAGAATTTCGCAGCTGATCTTTAATATTGGAATTATTCACTTTGGAACTGTTGGCCATAGGTGGGAAGCTGCTCAAACTCGATGGTAAGGATCTTTGATAGGCAAGATAAGCATCATGCCCTTTTAGATTTGTAATAATATCTTCAAATCTTAAATGCCCAATGTTAGCATTGGTACTCACAACAAAATTCTCATAATCTGTTCCAAGACCTCTAAGAAAGGCAAAGATCATTGCTGCCTCTGGAACATGTTGACGAATTGCTGCAAGAGATTCGACAATTGCTTTGAAAGATTTCACATAGTCGTTTGTGATCAAATTCCCTTTTGAAAAATTATAAAATTGACGCTGGAGATCCATGATTCGAGAGGCATTCATGCTATTGAAATGTTTTTCAAGAGCAGCCCAAGCATCTTTTGATGAAATCGATTTGCTAATCAAATGAATAAAAGCTTCGAAAATTGTAGAATGCAAGAAATCTAAGGACCTGTTGGTCGACTTTCCACCAAGATTTATACGCTGCAGATTCTCTAAAAATTCCGTTTTCAGAAATCAAGATTTTAGGCGGAGGATCATTGGCAATGTATGCAAAAAGATCAAAGCCGTTAATAATAGGCAGAATAGAGCTCTTCCAGATCAAATAAGTTTTCATTCGTAAGCTTGAAGGACATCGATAAACCTGATGAAATGGCCACTGGTACTTGTCCTGCGGTGGTAGCAAAGATGACGGAGGAGCCTCCGAAAGCAGCGGACGACGGAGCCTGAGCCATTGCGCGCGCGATTTCAAGAGCACCTGGCTCTGATACCATGAAAGATTTAAAGAATCTGAGGAAGAAGATGAGGAAGAAGAAGAGAAGCCAGAGAGAGAGTGATACGCGAAATGAGCGGAACACTTCTTTTAAAAATCGTTATATGATTACAGATGCATGTGGATATATATAGAGTATAAGAATGATAATGCATAACTGTAATCTAGGTTTAATCCTAATCTAGATTGAATCATAATCTAGGTTTATTCCTAAATATCTATGTGATAGATACAAGGCTCATTTTGTATAGTTATGCCTCATTATAATGCATACTAAGATATCTCTGCTGCAGAAGTCTCCCCTCGATTTGATCTAGCTGCCGCAGAAGACTTGCAGCTGTCAGGCAACGAGTTGACACTAAGTCCTGCATATCCTTGATAGTGTAGGGATGCGACGGCTCCGTTCTGATCGATAGCACAAAGGGAAGCAAGGCAGAGAAAGACTCCCCCCCGAATCTCAGCCTCCGGGGCTTCGAGGTCATCAACCAGGCAAAAGCCGCCCGTTGAGCGGCAGTGTCCCGGAGTCATCTCCTGCGCAGATATCGTCGCCCATGTCGGCCAGAGATGCAGTCGTCTAGATAACAAGCAGATACTCAAATAAAATCGCCTTCTTTGTGGGACTTTGATTTTTTCTTTGTCTAAAACTTTGACCTCCCGCAAGCTAGAGGTCTGGTATACGAGATCCCCTAAGGGACGATTGGATGGACAGAGATCCTGCTCGGGGACACAATCAACCTCCCTTCCCCGACTCTCAACAGCTTTGTCCTCATCAAAATGTTCGGTCAACGCGGGTTCACCGTTCAAGATATGGTCGCCCTGAGCGGTAAACTTTGGTGGACCAGAATTTTGTCAAACAATTCCTATGAACTGATGAATTGAGTTTTCTACTAGATGCATTGTTTCAAGATATATGATAATACAAAAGATTTATACACTTGGGCACTTGAATCTGCCAGCTATGTAATCTAGTTTTGTTCTTGGGTAAGACCCATGATGCAATTGTAGTGGGGGCAGAGGTCGATGTGGTTGTCATACCTCAAAAAGACAATCCCTCCCGCACTAACATAGTGGTATTACAAATGAGAAGTTTGAACATTTCAATGTGAAGAGAAACATTGGAGTGGACACAAATGCCCACTATTCCACAATTTGAATTCAATCCGGCAACCTTTAACTTCTTTTATTCCTATGTCATGTAGGGGGAGTGTCGTATTTCTTACTTTCTGGAGAAAATTTCTTGAGAATTATCGGCCAATAACTACTCGCCAACTGATCATGCACTATTGTTCTATTTCCCAAAAACCAAAACACAGTAATAGTTGACTCAAGTGTGCCATAAAACTTAAATGGATACAATATTTTAACTATCTATTTATCTTCAATATTGATTAGAAAAAATTTCCTTCTCACTGGAAAAGGTAATATTCAAATCACTTATCATGTTTCCCTAGAAGCTAATTTTAGTTTTCTTTTTCAAGCTAATTTTACTATTGCTCTCTGAGTAATCATTTTCTGAATTAGTTTTTTTCTATTATATCCATTTGGAATTTAATTTGGGAAAAGATGATTTAAATGGTGGGTGAAGACTTTACAGATATGAGTTGTGTTAGATGGACTACCTTATATACCTTGTTGATTGATTATCAAAATCAAATCTTCTTTTTGGAATTATTTACTTGGACATCTAGGACTCCATAACTTCAACAAGTTATTCTCCTATATTTCTAGCACTCATATTTTTGGGGAAACCTTATCAAACTACTAAGCATCACGACCACTTGTAATGTCTTATTGGTGGGGTGCAAGCCCAAACTCCACCAATAGAGACGATGACATTGATATCTTTTGAGATCATCATTGCCAGGCCAAAGGTTGAGACTCAAATGTCGTATATTATTAGGGTCTATTTTTGTAATTTATCTTTTTAATTTCCTTTTATATTTCTATCAATTTCATGACATTAATTTCCATGACATTTTCTATTTCTTCCAAAGCCTAGTAATAGGCCTCCCATATAATCAAATTAATAAGCATATTTTGATTTCATAATTTTATTCTTCTTCTCAAAAGTGTGCCTTGGGGTTCCATCACAATCGCTGCCAACCATAATTTTTGCCATCATATTAGATCTTGCCTTCTTCTCTACCATGTCTCCCATCACTTGATATCCTCAAACATGAGGCACACCCATTAAACACAAGTGTAATCTATGAAAATATAGTAAATATGTTCAAATAAACAAGCTGAAAGGGAGGTCCACAAATAACATAGTGCATAAGGTCAACGGAGTGAAACAAGGTGTTACCTTCTAGGGAGGTCCGTTTGATATCCAAATTCTTTTTAGCAATTTTCAGATATGTAGGTAGTGTTGGGGTGAACCAAGAAATTTTGGGTAGAGCCAGATCTAAGTGTTGGCTAGGCAAGCATCCTGTAGTAAGAGGAGTAGTTAAGAACCCTATAGGCCATCCCTATGGGGCGATGAAGGTAGAGCACCAATTGGTAGAATTTCACATGGTGGAGTAGAGTCACAAGTTGTATAAGTGGCAAGGCAGTGTCGACTGAAAAGAGGGCAAGACAATGGCCAATAGATCAATCTTGGATGTGTACGGGTAGGTCCGTGGGAGTTGAATTATAGAGGCATCATCGGTCCGCCGTCGACATGGGCACAAGAAGATATAAGTGTGGTAGGCACCAGCACAAGCAAGGTGAGCTGATAACATGCATCTTATTATATGCATTTACATTCTTATAAATACTTTTATGCATAATTTCAGTCTACATGATGTATGTTATCATCTTAAAATGGAATTTTCTTCAATTTAAGGCCAAATCACTTAATTCCATATTTTTCATCAATTGAGCATTATTATGTGTTTTAATTGTGTTTGTCCCTTTCAAGGGTCAAACCACTTGTATTTGACCTCAAGTTTGTGGTTTTAAATGTTTCAGGATTTAAGTGATTGCATGAAGGTTAAAGAAGGGGAAGAAAAGAAAAAAAAGAGTTAAGAGTAAAAAAGGGAATTAATCTAGTTGACTTTAGAAAGTCAACTAGGAATTAATTCACTCATAATTTTCTTTCCTATCTAATGTTTTATTCTTGATCCAATGAAGAAGATTTTATGCAAAAAGGAGTTCTAGAAATGAAGTTATGAATTTTTGAAGATTAACTTTTTTTCTGGATTTTTCAAGATTTTTTCTGAATTTTTCAAAAATAAAAAAAATGTAAAAAGGGGGTTTATTTGGCGCGAGACCCACGCAGTACTGACGTGGCGACACGTCCACGTGGCAGCGCCACCTGGGTCATCACAGACCCACGTTGGCGCTTGTGTGGCGCGAAGGCTAATGGCGTGTAGGCTAATGGGATATTGAACCAAGAGCATAGTGGACCTCAAGATCGCATAAAGAGAGAGTGGGAAGTCATAGGCTCATTAGGGCGATGCAAACCTAATATGGGGCCCCCCTTATAAAGGCGCTTATTTCCTTAAATTTTTCTCATGTGGGACTAACGCTTGTTTATGTTTTGTACGCGACGTGGCAGCTCGTGAAGTATTGGATTTATGCACACGAATGGCGCACGTTGATCTGGTGAGACCTAGCCTACCAGATCTCTTTCACAAGCACATGCAAAATTCACAATCGTCGATCTCATTAGTGAGATCCAACGGCAAGTACTTAATCTCGCAATCGGTGAATCTTGGAGTGACATGTGACGGCTTGTGGACGTTCTAATCAAGATCTAAAGGTGGAAATGAAGAAGAAGGTGGGGCCCGCATCGTGGGGATCGTGGCCCACTTCTTCCATGCCACATGGCCTCATCTGAGCTATCTGGTTCTCTAAAAGAAAACGGACTATCCAGATTAAGTCACGAAATTCCTTCATAAATTCATGTTCTCTATTTTACAGAATTTTAACTCTTGATTAATTGTTGAACTGAGCATTTTTGGAGAAAAATCTTGAGTTATTCATGAATCCTTGCATTCTAGACTTAGTCGCGCATGAATTGAGGCAAGAAATTTCTGAAACTCGTAAGAAAACGGAAGGTAATTGCCCCTTGAATGCCGAAATTACGCATAAGAAGGATACAGAGATATCTAAAGCAATCAAAGCAATTTGAGGCTTAATCTTCGTGTCAATCGGGTTAGTAGTGTGATGATACCTTCGTAATCCTCACTTTTAGGTCATTTAGATTAGGTTTAGATAGATAATTAGAGTTTTAAGCATTGAAAATTATTCATTTTTCTCCCAAATTACTTTGTAGATTTTTTTGCTGATTTTTGAACACAGATTTCTTCGTAATCTTAAGTCCAATGCTAAAAAAATTGGTTTCATTGGATTCCTTGTTCAGTCAGCTTTCCATGGATATCTAATTTGAAAATTTTCCTCAAATTTGGACCTCTCGATTTTCCTGTTGACTAACTGATGTTCAAAATCAATCTGAATTTGGGCATTGACGTTCAAGGGCTATTACTACAAATCTAGGCGGTAAAATCGTCCACTTTCATGTCGTTGTAATCCATTGATCATAAGCTTTCTATGCATAAATGATTTGTTAGATTTGGATACCATTTGAGCTGTCAATTGAAGGATTTTGACCAAAACCCAATTTATGGTGATTTTATATCTGTTGCTTTGAAAAATCACAGTAAATCTAATTGCGCTCCAAAAATCATGATCTTAATATCAAAATTCTTCTCTAGTTTCCAAAAATATAATTTTTATAATATTATCTCACCTTTTTCTTCTCTAATTTCATAGAAAGTCAAAGTAGGGTCAAATTCAACGTTTTGACTTTAGACTTTTCTTCTCCAAAATTTTTGTAAACTCCAAAAACATCTTCTCTCATATAGTAGTACTATTTACATCAATTATTTAGTATATTCTCGTCTGAAAAACTCTCATTAGGCTTTAGTTTGACCAAGTCAACCCTTTCAATAAAAGTCAACCATGTTCTCCATGGATTTGACTCGATCTTATCGCTGTACTTGATTTTTGATTTTTAAATCATCGTGAGTTCAGACTTATATGTTTTGACTGATGATCGTGTGTTTCAACGACCGCACGTTTTATCCCTCTTCACATGCGAAGCCTTGGGAAGGAGGAATTCTAGTCGATCACTCCCAACATTTATTAGGAAAGCTTCTTCTTGATGTCGGACAAGGAAGATGTGAGTCATGACAATCCCACGGAGCGCCTCAAAGAGATGACGATCAGCGGGATAAGCACGGGAGTCGCGAGATAGCGTGTGGCAATGCTAAGTCCTCGGGAATCAGTGGACAAACGTAGTGCAGAGACTCCTCTTCGCGTGGCAGGATTTCAGGTGATGAGGCAAGAGCTAACGATGGAAGGATGCTTCGTGGGCTGGCACAGTGCACCTCGGAGCTGGGCGTCCAGGAGGGTAGGCACAAGTTTACCATTGTCAAAGGTACACAAAGTAGGACAACCCTCTCGTCCTTTCTTTTCGATGTCTATTCTCCGCCTTCCACTCGAACTAGACTAGATTCACCATCACTCTTATAGTTAAGACGAGATTTGATGTAAAACTCGGGATGCCGGTCGGGGTTGAAAATGACGTCGGAGAGGTCTCTGCAAGATGGCGTAAAGAGGACGTCAATGGCGTGTGACGGAACAGGGAAGAGAGGGGGTAGTGTGTGGGTCGCATCGGAGATCTCTCACCCGGGGATCCTCTCCTATCTTACCCCTTCCTTTCTCTTGCAGTTTCCTCACCAAGAGTCGACGGCGACCCTAGATGGGCCTAAAGAAGTGTGGAGGGATCTATGAGAAGTCCCGTGACAAGAAAACAATGGAGGGCCCTTCCGCGGGAATCTTCTTCCCGGCTCTCTCTCTCTTCTCGGCATGTTCTCGTGGAGGAGGGAGTCTCCTTCATATATCTTTCTTAGACTTTTCTCCTTCAACCATCAGTCGATGAATCGGGAGAGAGAGAGAGGGAGAGTTCAAGAGGAATGGCACGAGGGGTTTTGCGTGAGGGTAGCACGAAAGATCCTCTTGATGAATATTATGTGGCCTGCAAGCCAATCGCAA
>CM044107.1:16158498-16433873 GCA_024174645.1 Lemna minuta | reverse complement strand
GGGTATCTCACACCTGCGCCACTAGGGGGAGCCCCACGTTACTTGAGTGGGCCCTTCCGGATCGCAATGACAGAATATTCCATCGCGACTCCTGACCGGTGAGTCCAGTGTTCTTATTCTGTGCAGTCTCGATTTCATGGTTCTCCTCGCTCCAAAATCGCCCAGGCATTTGCCGCGTGCCATGAAGTCTAAGTTGCCCCCGTAATGTTTGATATCTTAGGGGAAGAATATTTCGCTATTATTGCGTGAGGAGCTCGATGTCATTATTGACGGATGGAGATTATTGTCCGAGTATGCTGAGAGGGTGCGAAACAGAATGGAATGCGCTCACCAATTTTTGAAATCTTCTTCTCCGATAATTTCTCCGTTTCTCTTCGTGTTTTTTATTTGCGTTATTTCTGGGTGATGAGTAATCCCGACATGTCTAAAATGCGGCGATTTTCTAATATCCATGCGATGCGAATTTCAAATTTTTTTGGAGGAATATGGGCATGTTTTTCATGGAGGGCAATTTTGGAGAGATTTTGGAGGGCGATGACAGAGCGAGGCGATGGAGAGTGCAGTTATGGCGTAAAGAAGGGGACCGTGGAAGAGTGACAGAGACGGGTAGCTGCTTTTGGTAATGCTAGCTTTCCTTCGTTCTCTATCTTCCCCACGAAATTTCAATCTTCATGGCGAATGTGGCTCTATCTCTAAATCTCTCTTTTACTCACTCTTTCACTTTCACTCTCCCTCACGTTATATCTCTCAAAAAAATTCTGTTTTCATGGCAAATACAATTCTATCTTTATAAGTTCCCGTTTTAACGGCGATTGCAGTTCTTCCGCTTCTTCATCAACACCTCCTTCTCTCCCTCGTTTCCAGTATTGAAGGTGAATGCAGGCCATCCCACATTTTCTCTGATTCCGTGTTTTCATGACGAGCAAAATTCCTCTCTCTGTCCGTTTCTAAGTGATTAATCAGCCTCAAGAGACTTGCTATTGGTTATTGCTTTTTTTAACATAAAATCACCCCTTTGAATTAAAAATTTACATATCGATCAATAAATTTTTTTATTATCTTTGCAAATGCAGCTCTTCTGCTTCTGCCTCTCTCTCTCTCTCTTACTTTCTAGCCAAGAACTTTGATTTCTATGGCAAATGCAGTTCTTCTACTTCTGCTTTTGCTTCTCTTAAGTATTTACTTTAATTTCTCTTTTCACCTAAACATATCGCTCCAAATTCCTTTAAGCTTAGCAGCAGAAGAATCCTCTAATCCATCCGTCCGTCCGTCCGTCCGTCCGTCCATCTATCTATCCATCCCGAGTTATATTATCTGTTGGACATCCCGAGTTATATTAGACTAAATGGGGCGCCTACTACTCCAGGAAAACCAAGAAAGTAGCGGCAACAGACTCACACGGGGGAGTAACCACCCCCGCGTGTGAGTCTTAATCTTCTCACTCTATAAATAAGGTCAAGGACCACGAATAAGGGGCATTCCGTTTGAGGTAAAGTGGGAGACCCTCTCGCAGCCGAGTTCCGGATCTGGACTCGCAGGTTCTTGCTCCCTTTCGTCTCCTGATCCGGCGCATTCGCTTCTTCAGGTGGCGTGTCTCTCCTATTGCAATAATCTCTCTCTGTCTCTATCTCTTGATCTTCAAGCTGCTGCACGGATCTTGATTCTCTCTGAGCGATTCATACGACAATACAAGGTACAAATTCTTTCTCCAGAATAGTTGAGGTGTTACACTGGTATCAGAGCCATCGATTCTGCACTGTGGATGCGAACAAGAGCCGGACTGCGTCAAATGGCTGCGCAGAACGATGAATTGGAAGCTCTACGACAAGCGCAAACCAAGAATGAGCGAGAAATTCAAGAATCGCGAGAAGCATTTCGACTGTTGCTGCAAAACCTGGCGGTCCTGGAAGCCAAATTATAGGATAAAGGACCGCCAGAATTTCCGCAAATCGAAAAACCCCCCGATTTGAGCGCGGGGAGTTCTCGTCAACCTGAGCTACCTATCTTCAAAGGAGCAGGCCCTGACGGCTGGTTACGCCTCGCGGAGAGATATTTCAAATTAAATCCGATGCTTGAGAAACAAATTTTGAAAGCAGGCAATGATGGCGATGGGAAGGAGAAGCGCTCGAGTTGTTCATATGGATGGAAGACAGGTATCCGTTCAGAGACTGGACAGCTTTCCGTCAACAACTCGAGAAACCTTTCGGAGTGCAGAGCTCTAATAACTTCTTAAAGCAGTTGATGAATTTAACCCAGACAGGATCAGTGTTGGATTATCACGCAGAATTTGAAAGACTATCTGCATATTTTCCGGAAATAGCATCGGAGGTCTTGGAGACAGCTTATATACGGGGACTGCGGCACGATATTCAACAAGTCCTGGAAATGCACAGTCCAATTGGACTGCGCCAAACCATGGACATTTCCGTACAAACAGAAAAGTATCTGTTCTCCATATATGAAAGCAGCAAGGGAAACCTAACCAGCCGAGGGACGCCCATACCGCAGATGGCTGACACCGGGAGAGACAGAAATTATCAGACTAATAGTGGAGAACTTTTTGGGTATACAGAAGAGCGCAGGCTTATATTACCTAATGGTAACAAACCAAACGCACAAATGGATCTTGGAGCATTATCAAAGCCGGAAGCGCCAAGACTGAAAGCGCCACCAAGAAGGTTAATCAAATTAACCGAACAAGAAATGCAGGAAAGGCGTAAGAAGGGGTTATGTTTTTATTGCAATGATAAATTTGGCCCCGGCCATAGATTATAAAAAGAACATAACATTTTTTTGATTGAAGAGGAGAAATCTGAGCTCAAAGGCGAAGTTTCCAAAGAGAATGGTGAGGATGGGGATTGGGAACCAGTGGAATCTTGCTCCATTGAAGCTGCTCTGTTCACAGCACATGTATCCTTACAATCAATTTTGGGAATTCAGCGCAAGAACACTATGAAGGTGCGTGGCGAGTATGAAGGGGAACCAGTCTCAATTGCACAGATGTCATTCTGGGAATCCAATGGCTGGATACATAGGGTTGGGTGTATTTCCATTTCTCTCGACATTTGATGAAATTTAAATTGACTAGCACAGTTTGTATTTTCAGAGGCGACCCTACGTTGTCAAAAGTAAAAACCCCATTATGCTATGCCGTACAAGCCTTCCAATCCACTATTGGGCCAGCCGAATCAGATATCACAGAACCTATGGAGCAAGATACAAATCAATATGAAGCAGCGATGAGGCAGGAGTTTGGTCAATTGTTCGAATCCCCAAGTGGCCTCCCACCTCGAAGACCTGTTGATCACTCCATCCATATGGTACCAGGGGCGATTCCAGTTAACTCCCGCCCTTACACATATTCTCCATCACAGAAAGAAGAGCTCGAAAGGCAAATCCAGCAGCTACTGGATGACAGAATTATTCAACAATCACAAAGCCCCTATGCAAGCCCTGCATTACTCGTTAAGAAAAAGAACAAAAATTGGAGGCTTTATGTGGACTATCGTGCCCTAAATAAATCCACCATTCCAAATAGATACCCAATTCCTCTGGTCGATGACCTTCTGGATGAGCTTAACGGCTCTCTCGTCTTCTCTAAAGTGGACCTGAAATCAAGTTATCATCAGATCAGAATGCATGATGAAGATATATCGAAAACGGCATTCAAAACTCTCCAAGGTCATTATGAGTTTAAGGTAATGCCTTTTGGCCTCACAAATGCTCCCACTACATTTCAATCGCTGATGAACAGCATTTTCCATGCAATGCTAAGAAAGTTTGTGCTAGTTTTCTTTGATGATATTCTCATTTATAGCACATATGAGCAAGCACATCTCCAACACCTAAGCCAGGTATTCAATGTTTTAGCTGCAAATCAATTACACATCAATGCTAAAAAGTTTGTTTTTGGTCAACCAAAAATTGAGTATTTAGGCCACTGGGTCTCTTGTGAAGGGGTGGCGGCCGACAGTAGTAAGATTTCAGCAATGCGTAATTGGCCTTCCCCCACAAATGTGAAAGAATTACGGGGATTCCTGGGATTAACAGGATATTATCGACGTTTCGTTAAAGATTATGCCTATATATCAACTCCATTGAATCAGTTATTAAAAAAAGATTCCTTCATGTGGACAGAGAATAGCCAGGAAGCATTCTGCAAACTAAAGCAAGCAATGGTATCAGCTCCCGTACTAGCACTGCCATATTTTTCTCTCACATTCGTAGTCGAAACAGATGCCTCCAGTGTAGGTGTGGGAGCAGTTTTAATGCAAGAAGACCATCCTATCTCTTATTTCAGCCAGGCGCTACCATTATGAGCTCGTTCCAAATCGGCATATGAACGCGAACTCTTGGCTATAGTGCTAGCAACAAAACATTGGCGCCATTATTTGCTGGGTACCCATTTCATCTTACACACCAATCAATTCAGTCTAAAATCTTTATTTGATCAGAAAGAGATACACCCCGAATACCATAAGCTCTTGCTGAAATTGATGGGTTACAGCTTTGAAATACACTATAAAGAAGGTAAAGCCAACAAGGTGGCAGATGCATTGTCTCGAGCCCCCCAATTTTTTCAAAAGAGGCTTCGTTATTACAAATAAATACAATAGTGTCTCAACACTCCATTGACCTGGACGAGATCAAAGCGGCCATATCCAAAGATAAGGAATTATCTGAATTAATGATGAATCTGAACAAGCCAGACACAACATCAACTAACTATTCTATCCGAGATGGCCTTCTGCTCTATAATGACCGTATTGTATTACAAGCAGCGTCAAGACTGATCCACAAATATCTCCAGATTTTCCATGATTGTCCACTGGGAGGGCATGGAGGATTTCAAAAAACATATCAACGCATCTCATGAACTCTATTGGAAAGGAATGAAGAAGGATATCCAAGTATATATTAGCAATTGCCCTACATGTATAGTGTGCAAGACGTCACTCGCCCCAACCGGTCTCCTTCAACCATTACCAATACCAGAACAGATTTGGGAATAAATTTCTCTCGACTTTATTGAAGGCCTCCCTAAGGCCCAAGGTTGGAATTCTATATTGGTAATTGTGGATCGTTTGAGTAAATATGCACATTTTGTTAAGCTCAAACATCCATTCTTTGCGAAGGACATCGCCAAATTGTCTGTCCATGAGATTGTACGACTGCACGGTGTACCAAGATCCATTTTATCAGACCGCGGTAGTATTTTCCTCAGCTCAATTTTGGAAGGAGCTTCATTCTACACGGTACCCAGCTCAAGTTTACGTCCTCATACCACTCACAGACAAATGGGCAGACCAAACGTCTTAACAGATGCTTAGAAGACTATTTACGTTGCTTTGTGGGGAATAAACCCCAGAGTTGGCCGGAGTGGCTCCATTGGGCGGAGTATTATTACAATACCTCTTACCATTCGGCAATCAAAATGTCACCGTTCAAAGCTGTATATAGACGAGAACCGCCCAAATTGCTTGGCTATGACTCCCAACCATCACCTATTGCTTCTATTGACCAATTGCTAAGCCAGAGGGATGACATGTTGTGTATCCTCAAATCTAATATGCTGGCGGCAAAAACAAGAATGAAGTCCCAGACGGACCCCAACCGGAGAGACATTGAATTTCAAGTGGGAGACTGTTTTTGTTAAGCTCCAACCATATCGCATGAAATCTATGGCCTCCAAACCCAATGAGAAACTCAGCCCACAGTATTTCAGGCCTTATCCGATTTTGGAATGAATTGGCCCGATGGCTTACAAGGTGGACCTACCGTCGTCTGCACATATTCACCCGGTTTTCCATGTCTCTAAATTACACAAGACTCTATGTCCGGACGAACAGTCATAGCAAATCCCTCACGCACTATCAGAAGAGCTGGAATGGCAGGTGACACCAGAGGACATCATGGATTTCAGGGTTACCACCCAAGGCCCAGAAGTCCTAGTCAAGTGGAGAGATCTACCGGAATTCGAAGCTTCTTGGGTATCCACTACACAGTTCCAACTTCAATTTCCTTATTCACACCTTAGGGACAAGGTGTCTTCGTTGGAGGGGAGTATTGTTGGACATCCCGAGTTAAGAAAGACTTAATGGGGCGCCTACTACTCAAGTAAAACCAAGAAAGTAGCGGCAACAGACTCACACGGGGGAGTAAACACCCCCGCGTGTGAGTCTTAATCGTCTCACCCTATAAGTAAGGTCAAGGACCATGAATAAGGAGTATTCTGCTTGAGGTAAAGTGGGAGACCCTCCCGCAGCCGAGTTCCAGATCCGGACTCGGAGGTTCTTGCTCACTTTCGTCTCTTGATCCGGCACATTCGCTTCTTCCGGCACATTCCTATTGGAATAATCTCTCTCTCTCTCTATCTCTTGATCTTCAAGCTGCTGCACGGGATCTTGATTCTCTCTGAGCGATTCATACGACAATGCAAGGTACAAATTCTTTCTCTGTAACAATTGAGGTGTTACACTATCATCTATCTATCTAATTATCCGTCCGTCCGCTCGCCCATCTACCCACCTGTCCATCCACCCGTCCATCTATCTATCCATCTACCTATCTATCTATCTATCTATCTATCTACCTATCTATCCATCCAACTATCTATCTATCTACCCATCTATCCATCTACCTATCTATCTATTATCTATCCATCCATCCGTCCGTCCGTTCGTCCATCAATCTAACTCACTAACTGACTATCTATCTATCTATCTATCTATCTCTGTATGTTTTAACTGCTCTCGCTTTCCACGCAGAAGATGGAATTCTGTCGAATGGCTTCGAGGTCTCCCAACAGAACGCAAAGCATGGAGCCCGAGCATGCTAATCCCACCTTTTCCTCCCCTATTGATGCAGTCCAGCGCTCCGTTTCCTCCCACTCTCCCTCTCTGAACCTCCAGCACTATTCTCCTCTTCAACAACCCTGTCACCCTTTCACCTCCAACTTCCTCTGCTCTTCCTCCGCTCCAACTTTCACCCTTTCACCCTGTCACCCTGTCACCCTGTCATTTGTGGGTCCTGCGTTCTCGTAAAGCCCTATTGGAAAATCTGGAGAATCACGAAGAGGTTGGTGTTATCTCTAATGCGGGAGTTCCTCTTATTTCCAGTGTTGGTAGTCTGGAGAAACCCTAAGTTTCCTTTCTCCATCTTCTATAATTCTTAGTCCAATCTCACTTCTCTCTTTCTTTCTCTCACTGTTCTCTCTCTCCGTTCTCTATCTATCTATCTATCTATCCAATCTCTCCGTTCCCATCTCTCCCTTCCCTTCTCCCTCTCTCAGAGTCCCAGTCTCTCATATCACTGATCTCTCTCTCTCTCTCTCACTGCTCTCTCTCTCTCTCTCTCTCACTGCTCTCTCTGTCTCTCTCTGTCTCTCTCTCTCACTGTTCTCTCTCTCCGTTCTCTATCTATCCAATCTCTCCCTTCCCTTCTCCCTCTCTCGAGGTCCCAGTCTCTCATATCACTGCTCTCTCTCTCTCACTGCTCTCTCTCTCTCTCTCTCTCTCTCTCTCTCTCTCTCTCTCTCTCTCTCTCACTGCTCTCTCTCTCTCTCTCCCTCTCCCTCTCTCTCTCCCTCTCTCTCTCTCTCTCTCTCTCTCTCTCTCTCTCTCTTCCCTTTGACTGTCTTCTCTCGCTCTACATCCATCTGTTTCTAACATCTCTCTCAAATTCTTACGTAGGTTTACAATGCCATCTACTGAAATAAAGCTTCTCTCATTCTCGCTCTAGTTTCAATAATATTGGATAGTCCTCAATTTTTCTCTTTCGCCTTCTGCTTTGGGATTAAGGGAAAAATATTGTATGTTTGTAGAAGAATCTTTCAGAGGAACGAGCCACTGGTATCGCTCTCCACCTCTCACGATTTTGCTCCAAAGTCCAATGTAAGTGACTATTTTTTATTTCCTAGATAAAAAATTTTAGTACGTTGAACTTTTGTTCTTTGTTTTCTCTTTCCTCACACCAGTTTCTTTTCTTCATGCAGATTCAAATGCAAAAGAATTTTTTCCTTATAAAGAGAGACAAGATAGGAAGCACTATAGCTGTATGGAAACACTTGGAAAAGTTTCATTGCTCTAGGGATCTCAAGCCTTCAGGTACTCTAAATCCACTGACCAATTTTTTTTTCAAAAAAAGGTAAATATTTAAGAAGAACTCAAGAGCTCACTAAGGAAAGATGTATCACTTGATAATCAAGACTGATACAGCCTTTGCAACACTTGAGAATCCAAAATTTGAAGATTTTGTTCCTATCTTGCACAATGTGACGTGTCCCTTCTGAGTGGAAATACATTAAGACGTGGTATCTCTACAAAGTTTGATGATGAAAAGTGAAAACGCGACAATTGTTTCGACCAATTGAGAAAGTGTCACTCACAGTAGATACTTGGACTACTACAAATCGTGTGGCAATACTTGGGATCATGATTCATTGGATTGATGACTTGTAGAACTTTCATGAATGTGTTCTTGCTGTCAAAGAATTGCGTGAATCTCATGGAGGTGCACACATGACAAAAGTGTTGTTTTGTTATAGTTATGCGCGATCACTGCTGATAACGTAAGCAACAATAGGATTATGGCAGCAAGTTTGGAAAAATTATTGAAGGGTTCTCGTTCAAGGTTCACTAAGAATTATCTCACGCCTTGCATGGCCCATGTTCTCAATCTAGCTGTACAATGTGGCTTTAAGGAGCTTGGTAACAACGAGTCATATTCAGATAGCGAGGAGACGACAAACATATAGAGGGCCTCGAAGCTATTAGTCAAAAGCCATTTGGTGAGATTTTCTATTGACTTTGAAAACTTATTATTGCAATTAATCATTCTCTAAAGAGGATTCATCACTGTAAGAATTTGTGTGATGAGTTAGAAATGCCAAATAAAAATATCTCGTTAAAGATGTTCGAACTAGGTGGAATTCAACATATGATATGATCGAGGCTACTTGGGAAAAAAGAGAAGTATTGAAGGCAATGGTGAGTAACCATCTAAACGCAAATAAAGAAAACTTTTTAATTGAGGATGAAGAATGGGACCTCTTAAAGATATTTGCATATTAACTCTTGGCTTTCTGTGAAACAACTCAAGTATTTTCTAAATCAAAAATCAATTACATCGCCAAGTGTATCAAGCCTTTATGGACTTCTAGTTGAACGATTGTACTCCTTAATTTTTGAGCTAGATCATGATCTTCAAGATTTTACAGGGCCAAAAATGAGCAATGACCAACAAAAGGTACTAAGATGTGCATACACAGTAATGAAGGATAAAATATTGAAGTATAATATGCAAGTGAAGAGAGAGCTTGTGTTTCCGATTGCCATCGTGCTAGACCCTAGATTCAAACTGGGACATATACCTTATGGTGAGCACAACTTTGTTAAGAAAATTTTACTTAACATGCTTGAATCAGAACGTATCACAGAAGCTTTGAGTTCTACGCCGATTAATGATCTTATGTCTTCATCAAGTCACAAGCGCTCAAAAGTAATGATAAAATTTATGGATCAACAATCAAATATTCTACATGTGCCACCATGAATGCATACCTTCCCCTAAACAATTTGACTATATGCATCATTACTATCAAAATAATTTGATATAAAATCTCATAAATATACACAAATAATTAATTTAAATTATGAAAATCATGTGTATCTAAAAATTTCTAGGTAGCTGACGAAACGAGACTGAGTGGTCGTTGAATACACAGGGTCACGTGTAAAAACAAAGTTCAAACTTACCAATTTTAAGAATAATTCACGAATTGAAGGGTATAATGATAAATAAGGGTCGAATCTACAAGAAACTAGGGAAAATTATGATGTTCTCTTTGAATTTGATCAAATCAGACGATGAATCGATGATAGAAATTAGGAAAAATGATATTTTATGAAAGAGGACTTCAAGACAAATCCACTGAATCAAAAATCAATAAATTTGACTTTGATTTCGCGGAGATATTGAAGATTGAAGATAGGTGATTTTTCTGAAATATAAAATCGTAAAATTACTGAAATTAAGAATGAAATTCACTTAAATTACGATTCTAAATTGAAATTAAACACTAAAAAAAGATAGATTAGGGTGAAACATGATCCCTAACCCACAATTGCGATCAAATTGATCCAATTAATCGCCGAAATCAAGGCTATTGATGAAAATTCAAAAATCGCGATTCGTGGAGTTCAAGCATCCATTTCTTCCTCGTCGATCGTCGAAATCTTGATCTTAAGCACTCTATCAACGCGGAAATGGGTCTAGAAGAGATTAGGATCAAGATATTCAAGAGATTTGGTGTCTAAACAGTTTGATTTACTCAAATTGCTCTCAAATGCTTTACAATCTCGAATAACATCTCAATTTATAGGCAATTTTGGTGTAACCGTCCGATGAAACGCATCAACGGCTCTGATGAAACGAATTAATGTGAATCGTTACCGTTAAGTCGTGGCCTGAGATGAAGCCAACTGATGGTTGGATCGCCGATCGACGCTTGAGTTGAAGCCACGTCACATACGTTATAAAACGCATAAAAACGCACGCTGATGGATCGCGATCGGACGCATCGGATGCGTTTTCCGTTGATTTAATCTCGACCGCTATAACTCCTCTTGATCAACGGCTGAGATTAAAACGTGATCCGATGAATCAAAGCTCGCCATGTACCCCCCTTCACTTAAATAAAGATCAACGGCTTAGATTTGTCGCGCGATCGGACGTCCCCACAAGCTGACACGTCGCTCACGCCTCAACCATTGATTGCGATGCGATCGAACGGTCCTGATCGTGCCACATCACCTGCGCGCTTATAAAATTTGGAAAAATTGATTTTAATTAGAAAAATCGATTTGGAATTCCGGAAAATCCTTAGAAATTTATTAAAAATTCAGAAAAAATCCAAAAAATTTAGAAAATTCCTAAATTTTAAAATATAACTCCAAATTAATCCAAATTTCTTTCATTTGATCAAAAATTTAATTATCTATCATTCTAAAAATTCAAATTTAATAAAATAAAAAGATATTTAATTTCTATTTTAAAAATACATCCATTTCTTTAAAATTTAAACTTTAGAAAATTAAATGAATATTTGTAAAAATGATTTCTCTCATTAATTAACTTTAAAAACTACTTATGATCTACAGTAAAGATGGGTTACAAAATTATTTATCTTTAATTCATCATAATGAACCCTAATTTAAAGTATTTTGAGATTATAATGACTTTTTTATAGAATGATAGATAAATACTCATAAATATGATAACATGCATAGGAATGAAATCTCTTATGCCTTAATATGCATTAATAATCATGTATTATCATGTTATAAGTAGCCTCCCTCCCAATCTTCTCTTTGTTAAGTCAATGTTTGATTTTCATAAGTTGACCAAGAAGTGAGCTAGATCTCATTAATCCCAAAGTCAAAATTTGAGAAGAAAGGTAGAGAGAACATGGTTTCACCAGGAAAAGATTTCTGAACACCAACAATCATAAAGCCAAAGGCTTGCTAAAAGACGCTTACAAGAATAGTGTTAATCGCAAACTTGCAAAGTAAGTGTATCTTCCATGTGATCATTGTGACATGAATAATCACTTATCCCACAAATCTTGGCAAAAAAAATTGTGGCTGCTCTTGCTCCTTCTTGTTCGACTACTCCAATTATCCACTTCTCTTAACCCCAGCGGAAGAAAGAAAAATAGAAGTAAGCAAAGATTTCTCACTCCTCAAACATTCTTGTAACCACATTGCATCTATCTCAAGTACTCCAACCCTTCTTGCTTCTAAAATTTACTAACACCCATAGAATTTATATATATCACTAGTTAATAAATCTATAGACCCAATTACACCTTATTAGTCAACCTTTATTAATTATCTACATCATCGTATAGATTAATTAATCATTGATCGATTTAACCCAATTGATAGGTTGAATTGCCAGCCCGTTGGGTGTCATGACATAATGTTGTCTAAGAGATATTGAGTATATAAAAACTTTCATAAGGAACCTTGTTGTTATTGGTTACCATGTATGTATAATCCTTAATCTGTACAAGACCATGAATAACTTAAGATATGATCAACTAACAAACCCTAATCAAACACTCAGGTTAGTACTGATGCGTGCATGAAATCATTTTTTAGTATTTCCACTATCTCACCCAAGGATTTCATCGCATCTCATTCCTTGAGTCAATCTTCTCAAATAACAAGGGCAGGCGATCCCATCACCATTACACAATCATCTTCGAAGACATCATGTCGTATCAAATGTATGATGTTTTAGAGATCATGTCGCTAGGGATTGGTAAGTCACATTGAAAATACGGTCATCTATCTACAAGATGTCTTTGGTGTCTCAAGTCAAAGGACCACATACACAATCTTGATATCAATCAATCTGATTGATAGTTAGGTATAATAGTATTCAAATATTCATTATGTGAACTCTCTCCCTAAAGAGCACCCACTATCTGTCCATAGTGTCTCCACACCAATGGTTACAAGATCAAACATACTTATCATATGAGTCAAATCAAATAGTGTCATTCTTTTTGGATAATTCAATATCCTTATCAAATATCCCACAAATATGAATGTTTCAAACATATATTTAGATACTAGCGTTTACTATATTACGATCTGATCATATATGCTCATGGACTTCATTACAAACGTCACACAATAATGATAATGAATAAATTTAATTTAAATCAATATAAACAAGATATATAGAAGTGTGATTGACTTATAGGCCACATAATATCTATCAAGGGGGTGCCACCTGCAATCCTTTGAACTCTTGAAGACTTCTCTTGACTTGGAAAAACCCCTTTCCTAAAATATAGGAACTCTTTTGACCAAGTGAAACCATCTCCTTAATTATAGGAACCATTGAGGAAAATTACTATGCACATATATTCACATGCATTCAAATATATTCACGTGTATTCCTCCTTTGTAGAATATAGTTTGTTTATCATATGTTAGTTGTTTAGTCTTCGGAGTAGTTGATTCTCATACCTTCAATTGGCTCTAATCATCCCCTTTTTGCCTTATGTAGACCAGCATTTAGGAGATCAAGCGGCTAAATGGCAAGTTTTTGTGGTGGCCCCACCAGTTCATTTATCGGCGATTCCTAATAAAATAATTTATTAGGTTCCCCCTTTGATGATAAATTTAGGTCATTTATTATTCAAATTTGGAATTTATGCTCTTGATATGATAATTTTTAATTTTTTTAAAAGCTTATATCTTCTTATCCTGGCATGTCCACAATTCTCTTTTATTATGAACTTGTTGGTTCTTTTAAATTATTTTCCCTCATTTTTCACTTAATGGGCTTAAAATTACCAGACTCATGGGCCTTAGCCCGATGAGTTCAAATTAGGTGCTGGCCATCTCCCTCGCTCTGTGTCGCAGAACCCTACGCGAAGGGAAGAGAAGAAGAGAGCGGATTGGAGAAAGGAAGAATCTTCATGCTAAAGAACTGCTATGTTCACTCCCGGGACGAAGAAATCTCAGTTTCCCCGTCGGAAGGGAAGAAATGAGGGCCGGCCGGCGTTTGATTCTCCGTCGACGCCGGTTGTGGAAAGCCTAGGACCTCCAAGACCGGCTACTGGTACTCCCGCGCCATGGGGATCACGCCTCTCTTTTCTCGCTAGGTATGCTGTGGATCATCTTCTTGATTTTATCCCGTTTGTTTTTTTGTAGTTTTTTATTCTTGAGATTATCGTTATGATGGACAATTGAATTTTTCCTCCTTGTTTTAGGACTCCTTCACCGTCGAGAGCACAAAAAGGAACCGAGCCTGTATTTTTTGCGGAATTTCCAATTGAAGTCCACGGTGCTCAAGCCCAACAGAAAATTGCTTCTGGTTGGCAATGGGTTTTTGTTCCTTTTTTGTATTTTTTTCTTGATGAAGACCTGATATTTTGCAGGGTTCTGTGGCGGCATTGAAAAGGGTTTATCCCTCTCTTGGATAGTCTGTGGGAATCAAATATTCATCTGGAGATTCTTAGAAGCACCTAGGTTGAAGAAATGCATTAATCTTAAAATCCCCGGTTCCTTTTTATCTATCGATGAAACAAATTCGGGTGAACTTCATTGGCTAATTTCTTTCGTAGATTGGAGTAAATCAAGTGAAAAATTAGATAATATTGGCGTAGTTGCCTGTTGTCAAGAAAAAGGTGCTTTGATTTACTGGGCCGATATATTTTCTGAAAGTATATATGACCCATTGATTAGTCAGCCGAATCAGAGTACTGGTGCTATTGGATCTTTGCTGGTGTCTCCAATTCCAGATCAGCTGGACAAATGTATAGTTCTAGCTCTGAGTCCTGACGGAGTGCTCTGGCGCTTTTGTTGTAGTCCAGTGGAGATCTCTAGGGAGAGGATTTCAAAACTGAACGCAGATTATGCAAAGTCGCTGACATGGAATATTCAGAATGAGATTCCTGGAAAAGATGATCGAGAATTCCTCCTGTTGACTGATCACGAGATTCAATGCTGGAAAGTTTTTCTTGATAGCAATGGCCGTGTCAGCAGGCTCTGGTCCCGTGAACTTATTGATATTAACAAAGATTTGAATAGGAATAATTGTATACGTCTGCTGGATATGCAAGTTGATTACAATGGAAGTATAATTAAAGTACTCATTGCCACATTGTTCGAGGGTCACACACAATATTCTCTTTTAACATTGCAATGTAGGCCAGGATATAATTCATCTAGTGAGAGAATTCTTGAGAGCAACAGTCCCCTTCACGTATTGATTCCCAAGGGACGTGTTGAGGATGACGAATGTTTACTCTCCATGAGACTTCGAATTGGAGGAAGTCCGCCAGGATCAGTTGTCATTATTTCTAGAAAAGGAAATGCCACCTTAGCAAGTAACTATCAGGGAGGTTCTGCACAAGTCCATCAGTTTGAATTGCCTTGGGATGCTGGAAAAGTCTTAGATGTTTCTTCATTGCCTTCTGTTGATAAAGTTGAAGGAGGTGATTGGGTTGTTTTGACTGAAAAGGCAGGACTTTGGGCCATTCCTCAGACAACAAACATCAATCCAGAAGAAAGTCAAAGGTCAAAGGTCTCAAGTAATGACCAGAATAGTGCTCAAGATGAAGAAGCTGAAGCCCTGTTGGGCAGTCTCTTTCACAATTTCCTTCGCACTGAAAAATTCGAAGGTGTTATGGAAAAACTTAAGGAGAAAGGGGCGTTTGAGAAAGAAGGCTCAATGAATGTTTTTGCTCGTGTCAGCCAATCAATCGTCGACACATTGGCTAAGCACTGGACGACTACTAGAGGATCAGATATCTTGTCTTCTGCAGTCTATTCTTCCCAGCTTTTAGACAAACAGCAAAAGCACAAACGGTTTCTACAGTTTATGGCTTTGTCTAAGTGCCACGTGGAGCTTTCTTCTAGACAACGTATTCTTCTTTCATTTCATTTTTTAAGAACTGATTTTCACGGTTAATTATTTAGTCCTCTGCATGTTATTTCACACATTTTAATGACTATATTTTGGTCAATTTCTGGTAGGGAGATCTTTGCTAATAATTCTTGAGCATGGAGAAAAGCTTTCCTGCATGATAAAACTGCGAGAACTGCAGAACAAAATAAGCCAAGAGAGATCTAGTGGAACAGTGACACCGTCTTCCTCTTTGACAGAGACATCTAGCTCCCTCTGGGATCTCATTCAGCTAGTGGGTGAGAAAACCCGTCGAAGTACTGTTCTCCTCATGGACCGGGACTGTGCTGAAGTGTTCTACAGCCGGGTTTCTGATATTGAAGATCTGTTCTATTGCTTATTTCATAATCTTCAGTTCATAATTGATGGAGATCACTCCTCCACAAATCAAACTCATAGAATATGCGAAGTATCTAATGTTGTCTCCGATATTATTCTCTCTGCCATCCAATATAGGAATGATCATCATGCATGGTATCCTCCTATGGAGGGATTGAATCATTGGAACTGTGGGCCAGTTGTTCGATCTGGTTTATGGAGCATTGCTTCCCTGATTATCCAGATTTTGGATGAAGCAATTGTTTCTGATAAATCTTCAAAAATTGTTCTTTCTTCATGTTTGGAAAGATTGTCAGAGATCTTATTAGAAGGGTATAATTTCTCGGTTGCTGTAATAATGGAAGGTGGTGAAGATGATGAAGCTCTTCTGGAAGAGTACTGCCGAAGGAGAGATGAGATTCTTAACACCCTGTACAAACAGAAGAAAGATTTTGCTGATAAAAAGTATCAGGTTTATATTCCTCCGTTTCATCTCTTTAATAATGTAGTTGTGCTACTTTATATCCAATCAAAATGTAATTGATACAATCTTGATAGATCTTGATGAAGGAATTTGAGAATTTCCTAACATATCGGTACAGGTCTCTATTCTACCAAACTAGTTAACAGAACGAGAATATGAGAGAACAGGTAGTCACCCTTTGGATGAAATCTCCCACAGCCCTCATCTGATGCAGCCTTTGCTCATAATTCCTCTTTAAGATGCTTGACCACAAAAACTCCCTCTCTTGATTGGACTGTCCCTGTTTATAGGCTCCAGACTGATGATTAGGGATATATCACAAGAATGCCATTTATCACTGGCCTTTATTGTGGGCTTTATTAGTTATTAACCCTCACTCTATTTTGCGTTGGTATATAACTTGTTATGTAGTGATGGTGTGAAAATACTGGTTAAAATCCAATATTTTAAGGTTTAAATTCCTTTTAAGTGAGGTACTTAAAAAAATAAAAATCCTTGTAAGTGATATATACACCATGACCTCAGGAGACTAGCAGAGGATTGGAAGACCCAGAACTCAGGAAATCGATTTTGAAGGAAGCTTATGGAAGATTACTTGAAATTTCCAAAAGACATGAAGGCTACCAAACTCTCTGGAATGTTTGTTTTGATCTTGACAGCACTGAACTTCTACGCAACCTCATGGTACAGCCCCTTACTCGAAACCTTAATTATTGCAACCTTATGCTTATTTTATGTTCTCAAGGCTTCTTAATTGATAATGCAGCGGCAAAGTGCAGGCCCCCAAGGAGGTTTCAGCTACTTTGTGTTCGAGCAGTTATATGGACAGCAGAGATATTCAAGTCTTCTGAGGCTTGGTGAAGAGTTCCAAGAAGAGCTTTTTATTTTCTTGCAGAAGCACAAAGAGTTATTATGGCTCCATGAAATTTTCTTGAATCAATTTTCCTCTGCTTCAGAGAATCTTCATTCTCTGGGTCTCCATCAAGATAGTATATTTCTTGATCTAAATCATCCAAAGAAAGATCTTTCTCTCTCTGATCAAAAGCGGCTTCTTAATCTTTCTAAGATAGCTGGTGCTGCAGCAGGTGACTGATTTTTCAATTTTTTCAGGTTATTAATGATTCATGATATGTGAAATTCAATAGATTTTCCCCTCTTCTAGGTCTCAATTTGGCCTCTGATCCTAAAATGCAGCGATTGGAGGCAGATTTGCGCTTACTGAAGCTGCAGGTATATCTGAAATATTCCAACATTGAATTTTCGTTTCATTTCAGAGAAATCCTTAATAGACTTCAGGGACGAAATGCTTGGTGTTGAGAATTCTGTAATCCATGTTGTAGTGAGGAAAGAAGTGGGTGTGTCCTTTGGACAGAGTTGCACGGAAGATAGGGTAGAAGAAGAAGAAAAACGTATATTCCACTACGCTCTTGAGAGCTATTTATACAGGTGGAGGTGACCGTTACATTCTAACGGTCAATTTCCCTATGGTCACTTAGTGATAGGGCAGAAATACAAATGTAGAAAATACATAAATACAATTACAGGAAATATGGAGGTAAAAATTTAATATCCCTAGTTAAACACTCGGTCTTGTCTGATTGATCAAGATCAAAGGATAAGCTGATCAGCCAACCAACCTGGCAGCTGTTCTGATCTATCACTGATCATTAGAATAATCAATCTGATAAATCTATGATTGGAGCTGTATTGAAATGTAAATGAGGTAGTTAAGGAATATGAATGGGGGATCGGGGTAGCAGATATGGAGGGAGGAGGAGGAGGTAGCAGAAGCAGCAGCAGAGTGTGAGGAGTTGAAGAAGGCCAGGGATAGAATGCAACAGAGTAAGACTGGGCGAGGTGAGAGATAGAATACAACATAGAAAAGGAGGGGAGAGCTATAGGTAGAAACTGGCGGTTATATGTGTGTCACTATATCTATATATTCACAGATATATACGTACAGAGCGAGAGAGAGCGAGAGAGGGAGCAAGGTAAAGTTTTGTGAAGTAATCTCTCTCTCCATAGCCTTCTTGGCTGGGTAACATGTCTCATGGGGAGGAAATACTTAGGCCTGATGTGAACTTCTCATTGCACTGAAAACAGAACCCTCTGGCTTTCCTGTCTTGAATCTCCTTGACTGTGAGGTTGAAACATTTGTGTTGATAGGAGCATGCCTGACCCTTGTTGGAGTTCCCTGTGGTGCCACCTGAGGAGAGGGGTGCAGGCCGGCTTGGATGAGTGGAAGGCCCTCCAGATGATGTCAAACTCTCTAAATTCTTGAGGACTGAGCATAATTGGCATTCTGCAATGATGGCAAAAACTGATGCTGCAGTTGGTGTTTCTGTGGGGACCAGTGAATTCGTTACAGAATGTTGATTGTTGAAGTGATCGAGAGCCCTATTTTGACAAGCGAGAGGAGTTAAATGATTCACTGTTTGACTCTGCATCTCTTGCTCTAACAGCTTTGATCTGGAGCTGCATTTGTTGCATCATTTCCACCATCCGCTGTAGAAGGGTGGCAGTCATTTGTTGGTGTTGTTGTAGCTGAGAAATTTCAACTACTTGGGAGGCCTTTTCAGATGAAAGGTTGGTGATTCAGCCCTCATTGTTCTCCATGTGCGCGATCATGAGTTTTTTGGCATACAGAGGGTGTGCCTCAGAAGCGGTAACTTTGATACCAACTATAGAACCCTCTGTAAATATAAACCCATCAACGTGAACTGAACTGTAATCTCCTTTTCCAATATACCTCAATATATCAGTATTCTATTCTGAATCCACAGTCATTCTAGGAAACAGGAGATTGAAGAGTTGTATGTAGATCAGGATAAAGGGAATGAGAGCTGCCATCAAGGAGTAGAAGTCTGACATATGTGTGTGTGAGTTAGCGAGATAGAGAGAGAAAGAGAAATTGGGCATAAGGAAGATGGGAAGAGAGGTAGCACATTCAGCCAAGCATCACCCTCTTGACTATGTGGCAAATCAAACCCTAATATTTCAACATTCAAATCTGAATTCAAATCTGGTTCTAGGGAAAGAAATTTAGAAGAAGAGTATATGGGTCAGGGAAGAAGGGAATAAGACATCTCTGGGAATAGAGCAGCAGATGAGAGGTATCATTATCAGACTTGTGTTTTCAAGGTTTTGAAATGTACTTTCGAGAGTTCTGTCTTTTGGATGGCCCTTCACTGTTTGAGGCCTATATAAGGTTCACATTGTAACCATTGAGGAGACAATTGGGCTCTGTTTCCTTCCCTCATAGTGTTCTCTCTCTTTGAGAGTATTCCTGTGATTGTGGATTC
The DNA here is from genome assembly GCA_024174645.1 of Lemna minuta. NCBI lineage: Eukaryota > Viridiplantae > Streptophyta > Magnoliopsida > Alismatales > Araceae > Lemna > Lemna minuta. The sequence goes on along the minus strand of CM044107.1, from coordinate 16,414,283 downwards.
AAGTGCAACCCCTTGTAGATTCAAGGGTTGAAGAGGTTAATGTGTGGATTTAGTAGCTAACATTTCGTGTTGGCAAGGCTCGTGTATTCAAGTCTCTGTTCTACGTAATTCCTGCTCTAAGACTGCGTCACACATTCAGGCAAGTGTCATCCTCTTGACCATGCACATGCTGCCTGGCAAAGGAAAACCAATCTGACTCTGATACTAGAATGAACAAGTGCGAATAGAGCTGCATCAACAGAGAAAGACATTGATACCTTTGGACATCATCATTGCCAGGCGAAAGATGGCAACTGAATGCCATCTATTATTAGGGTTTGTTTTTCTAGTTTATATTTTAATTTCGTTTTATTCTCTTTTAATTTTAATTTGCAATTTCTCTTTCCTCCAAGGCCTATTAATTGGCAACCCATGTAATAGATTCGGAGGCATATTTTGAGTCAAGAGTTGTTTTCTTCTTCTCAAAAGTGTGCCCTCAGGATCTGTCACCGCAATGGCTGCATGTAGCTGCCACTGCTGTGCTGGATCCCACCTTCTTCTGTGCTGTGTCATGCATCACAAACTGTGATCTCCTTTTTCCAAAGTGTCACAATAATTCAATATTCAAATTTGAATCCACAGTTGTTCTTGGGAAAGAAATGTAGAAGAGTAACAGAACAGTAGATGAGAGATGTCATCATCAAAGAGCCGGACTTGAAAAATCAAGTATTGTTTTTGTCATCGTTTAATCCTTCACAGTAACTACCCATAACAACTTACTTTTTGTCACAAAAAGATTGTTAAATAGCCTTATCATGTTTTCTGGGCTCTTTGCGGCCAATTAATTGATGCCTGATCATCTAGATGAAGACCATGAATGGGCCGCTGGATAGTGTTACGTTTTTTTGATAAATTTTGAAAAAAGAATTCAAGAATCTCCCTAAGTAGCAATTGTATCAGTGCGTCTGTTCTACTCAACTTTCGAACAAAGAGAATATATGAGATCAAATAGCAACCCCGTGAATGAGATCTCTTGCAGCACTCAGCTGAATGCAGCCCTTGCTCAGGAATCCTCTCCGAGATTCTTGACCACCAGAACCCCCCTTTCTTGAATGGGCTGTTCTTACTTATAAACTTCACATGGATTGCTAGTGAGGGCCTTAAGCCCTCAGTCTATTTTGGAGTCGTAACCGATAGATCGCAATCATCATCAGGTCATGGCAATCCTCCCCAGTCATCTTGGCCTTCTTGGTGTGTTTTCTCTAAATTTTTTTATTGGATGATTTTTATTCAATCAATTATGCCTCGCCATTTATTTGTCCGCTGGCTTAAAAAAGCAATATTTTTCACTAGTTCTTACCCCGCAGGAAAGAATCACGGCTCAGTTGCACGAGGGAGAAGAAAAGAAAGAATTCAACAAGCTACTTCATCCAGGGAAGCTGATAGAGCTCTGTCTAAATAAGACAAACATCCATAAGAGTCAACCCCTTGAAGCCTTTGAAGTTTTTGCATTGACCAGTTCCTCTTTTAGAGCATCTAACAAGAGCCTCCTGGCAGAGTGCTGGTTAAATGCCATCCACCAGGATGACTGGCTGGAGATCCACCGGGAGTCACTGGCCAACGGATGGGCGGATGACTTGATCTTGGAGGTTTTAAAGGAAACAGTCCTTTATCAGGCATCTCAAAGATGCTACGGCCCCTCTGCGGAGGTATATGATGGCGGATTCGATGAGGTATTGCCATTGTTGAGAGAGAATGTCGAATCATCTATGGAACTTGTGAGTTCAAAGATCGCTTCTTCTGTGGAGGGCATTCTGATGCAGCATGGGCTTTTTCCTGATGCGGGCAAGCTCATGGTGACCGCGCTTGTGATGGGTAGGGTTGGAGTAGATGCAGGTTTCGGAAGGTGAGGTGATGGTTGAAATATGATGATTCAGATGATGATGATGGTCACAAGTCTTTCAACATCTTAACTACATCTATGATGATGATGATGATGATAATGATAGTGGTGGTCGTGGTAGTGATAATGATGATCTTTATCGTGGTAATGATAATGATGGTGATGACAGTTAGCAGTATATATCTACTTATATTTGACTATTTTCAATGACCCTTCAATCATATGAGGTTGATGGTGATTTTGATGAAACCAATTATAAATTATCATGTGCTAAAAATCTATAAGATGATATTAGTAATGATGATGGTAATGGGACTAACTTTGAAGATGATGATTACGAACTCTCAATATCTACTAATTACAGTTGATCTTTATCTAGATGATGATAATAATGAAATATGGAAATGTACAAATTTTCAACATGATGGTGATGATAATGAACTATTTACATCTTGATCATTTAACCACATGATGTTCTGGCATTGATGAGGATACGATGATGATGGTAGTGACTATGAACATTTCCTAGCATGTTTAAACTACACGAGATGGTTGTAAGCGGCGATGATGTCAGTGATCATGAAGAGGATCATGGAGAAATTTTAACATTTGGTAACAATTTTCACCATTCCCAATGATAATGGTGATGGTCATGGTGATCATGATTGTGGCAGAACCTAAGTATAATAACCATATCTGATGATAATGATGATGATGAGAGCAGAAAAAGATGACAATTTTGGCCTTCCATCAGTAATTTTTAGCATAATTATGGAATTGTGCTTGCTGTCCGTGGAAAACATTGTGGGATCATAATTTGGTTAGTGTTTTGAAAATTTTAATTAAATCTTTTGTTCCATTTGAGAAACATGGAAAACGAACTACAATCTTATTTTGATGAAGATGATGTTATTAGCTAAGGTGATGTCCATGATGATGATGATGCCAACGACAACATGGTGATGATGATGATTCTCAATCCATCAGATCAATGGATCATATCCCTCACTCATCTTTCCATGACTTTCCCCCCTCTTTTCTACTATGTCGATTGCGCCTCCCCTAACCCCTTAAGAAAACCAGCATTCCTCGGGGCGGTCTATTTTGACCAGAGACTACGTCCGGTTAGGTGTGCCAGCTGATTCGTCGTTGACGGTCAACACGCCGAGTCAGACTACGCGGCGTGGTGGAATCCCAAATAAACCCAGAAAAATTTCTGCCATTTCAATATTGCTCTCAAATAATTATGCGTCCTTCGTCTAAGATCCGAATTGTCCAACGATCTAAAGGACTCTCGCCGTAATATTACTCTGTTAGACGCTTTTTACAAGAGATAATGTAGCCTGGGGTTTTCCAGAAATACTACACGCCGTTATATAAACGATAGCCTCGAGGAGAGGAAGTTCAACTGCGCGCGTTCGCTGCTGTTGCGGAACGAAACCGTATCTTACGCCTCTCCTGAAGCTTCCTCTCTGAACGAGATGGTGAGATTTCGTATCTTCCGTAGGTTAAACGATCAGATCTCCGCGTAAATTTTCGTTCTGTTCCCGTTGTCTTCGAGATCTGATTGATGCTCTTAGATCTGATAATCTAGATCTAATTAAATTTTACCATTCACTCGCGTCATTTATCTTTGTAAGAATTTTAGAGGGGCGGTTATTCGTGACGTAGATCATTTCTTCCGCTGACGATCTGAGATTCTTCGTGCTGTTTTCACGAATCTAAAAGATAGGCGCGGTATGCGAAATGCAACCTTTGTTTTGCATTTCTGGTCATATTTTTTAAGATGAAATGTGTTGGATATTCGTGAGATTATTTGTAGCAATCTCGAATATATGAATCTGTCGAATCTCATTTGGCTTTAGTCCTCATGTTTTTCTATTCATGGTCAAAGAAAAAAAATCTTATTACTGGCTTACCTTACTGATCTTTTTTTTATATATAATTTCATGATTTTTATTTTCAAGCTTTCCTCCTGTTATAATTATGTGGAGGGCATCATGATAGGAATATTTATCTCACTTTACATCTTCATTAAATACATTTTGCGCAATTTTTTATTTCATTGTGACGAACCAAGTGCCGAGGAAAATGAATTTTTGAACTTTTGACAGACGACATCTAAGCGGCTAGCGGACAGGAAAATAGCAAAATTTCAGAAGAATATCACGAAGAGGGGATCTGTTCCGGAAACAGCAACAAAAAAAGGGACTGATTATCCTGTTGGCCCGATTGTTCTCGGCTTCTTTGTCTTTGTTGTGATCGGATCATGTACGTATCCCCTCTTGTCTACCTTCAATTTCATGTTGAATCGCGTCACCTCTTCACTGTTATCTTTTCCGTGTTTAGTGTCCACGTCTCTCCTCTCCTTCATGCGGAACAGCTTCATCTCTCCTGTATTCCCCTTATTTAATCCCCAGCTCACTCTCTGCCGTCGTTTCTGTTGAATAGCTCCACAGCTTCTCTATTATCCTCTTCGTTTATGTAGCACCCATCTCTATTTCTCCTTTCCGTTATGTTGAATAGCGCCATCGCTTCTGTGTTCTCCTTTTCGTTTATGTAATCCCCTGCTCTCTCTCCGCTTCATGTTGAAAAACCTCATCTATTTTTCTATATTCGTTTCTTTTATTAATCTTCCGTCGTTATCTCTTCCCCTTCATTTTGAATAACGTCATCTCTTCTTTACCCGCCATTTTTTTTATTTTTTCCACCTCACTCTCTCATTTTGAATAGCTTCGTTTCTTCTCCATTCTTCTTTATGTTATTTTTCCGCCTGTCTCCCGCCTTCATATTCAATGGCGTCGTCATCTCTTCTCCGCGATCCATTCTCTTATTTTATCCACATCTCTTCTCAATTATTCCTTCTTTTTACCTCTTCACATGTTAAAAAGGACTGATTTTCCTCGGGGAGTAAGGTCGACTGATTGAGAGATAAACAGATAAACAGATGAATAGATCAGCAAAGAGGGGACATCAGATAGGTGGATCAGTAGACATAGATGGATAGATAGATAGATAGATAGAAAGAGAGAGAATACGTGACATGGATTTGGAGGTGTGAGAGGACATGATAAGAAATATAAAGAGAGAGAGATCAATTTCCTTTGAATTTAGATAAGTTTATCTTATAAATATTTTCTATCGACACTTAATCTAAGTCGAGCATTCTCAGTCATTTCTTAGTCGCTCACGCGGGTCTAATTTTTCTGCTGTTCTTTTATTTGCTCGCAGCTCTGTTCCAAATTATCCGGACGGCCACTAGCGGCGGCACTGCCTAAGGCTTGAGTGGGAGAGAGAGATAGAGAGAGGAAGGGAGGGAGGGAGGGAGGGGGAGAGAGAGATGACTTGGATGTTCAATACTTCGCAGTCGTTTGCCGAAATTATCTTTCATACATGATTAATTTATTCCGCATAATTCTATTCCTTCATCCAGATAATACGACAAACTAATAAAAATACCAAGCTGCGAAAAACTACATAATTAAAAAAATACAGAGATAAGAAATAGAAGGAAAATGAAGAATATTAAATATTTCAAGATGCCGGAAACGCCGTTATCAAACAAAACTCCTTTTAATAATTGAGGATCGATACAGATATCTTTAGGTATGGAAAAGAGAGAAGAGAGGAAACCCCCTAGGCATTCTTTCAAACAGGTGGTGATCTACAACGATTTAAGAGCCAGCACAAGCATAAACCATACCAAGATATCTTTGAACTAAGATCTCGAGGACCGACGCGAGGGTTTACCTTTATCTCTTGCTTAAACTCTCTGTTTGCTTTATCCATCCTCGATCAGATAACGTAATCGGACCAGGATGTATGATCCATGGTAAGGCTAGGCATCTTATCTAGCTTCATGGGATTATCCTTCCCTCCAATCAGCTTCGCGGGATTCCCCACGGCCGTCGTCCTGGGAGGAATATTCTTCAGCACCACCGACCCCGCCCCGATCTTGGCTCCGGACCCGATCCTGACATTTCCCAGAATGTGTGTCCCCGCGCCGACGAGAACCCCATCCCCGATCTTCGGATGCCGATCGCCCGATTCCTTCCCCGTCCCACCTAAAGTGACGTTGTGCAAAATCGACACATCATCACCGATCACGGCCGTTTCCCCCACGACTAACCCCGTCGCGTGATCGAGAAGGATTCCTTTCCCAATTTTAGCCCCGGGGTGAATATCCACGGCGAAGATCTCCGAAACGCGATTCTGCAAGAATAAAGCCAGAACTTTTCTCCCGCTCCTCCAGAGTCGGTGCGCCGCTCGATGCGCCTGGCAAGCCAGAAATCCCTTATAATAGAGCAAACCGTGGACCATGCTCTCGCAGGCCGGATCGCGGTCGCGTATCGCGCCGAGATCGGCGCGGACCGCGGTCTGAAACTCCCGATCGGAAACAAAGACTTCGAAAAAGACGTCGAACAGAACGGTATCCGATATCTCATCTAATCCGCCTAATTTCTTCACTAGTCTGGAAGCCAAAGCGCTCTCCAAGCATCCGTGAGAGAGAATCGCGGTATTGTAGAAAGTACGAAGAACTGGTTCTCTCTCGGCGTCCGCCTCCGCTTCTTCCCGCAATTTCGCCCAAATTTCATCCACGTCTTCCTCGGTGTCTCCTCCGGGAAGTAGGAATTTCATAGTACTGCCATCGAATTCGAAGGTTTCTGGGTGACTGGGAATTTCGAAGAATTTGCAGAAATTGACGCGGCGGGAGATGGCAGCGATGCAGGGCGCCATGGACGCGGATTCGCGCGAGATCTGGTGGGGTATCTGCGGGGAGAAGATAGAGGATCGGGCAAGCGAGGTTGCCGCGGACATGGAGATGACGTCTGCTCCCTCTCTCTTTCTAGGCTCTCTCTCTAAACTTATAGTTTTCGTGATCGGCAGGGATTTTTCGCGGGTAAGGAGTGGACCCTTCGAGGAAGAAGTTCAATTCCGAGGGGCATTCTGGTCATTTATGAGTCAAGAAGCCTTCCGGGGCAGGCTTATCCAGAGATAGCTGCTGTTCTCGTGTCTTTTGCTCTGGAGTCTTGACTATTTACGCGCAGCGAGAATTTCAAGGTTATTCTTATTTTTATTAATTTCAGGATAAGAAACAATATTTGACTTTTGTACCCCTACGCGCGACGTTTTTCATCAAGCTCTTGGAGAAGGACACGTGTTCTCATTGTAAACCACAATTAGAGTGCGCAGATCTATCTCTCTCTCTCTCTTGGAGAGAGAGAGAGAGTGGCTATCCAAATTCCTCATCGGAATATAAACAATAAAGAAAATGTAATAAATCTAAAAAATTTCAGATGCCAAATTTTTCCCTTTAATTATAGAACATGAGAGTTTGATGCCACTTGGCTCAATTAAAAGAATATTAGTCACTCGACTAGTTTGGTTCATCGTCATGAATGACACTTCAACATGATTGCATGATTAGGGAAATATATAACTAGACTATTTTTCTCATTATATCACAACATTATGAGGATTCAAAGGAAAGAAACTAAGGTTTCCTCTTTTTTTAATTTTAATAGTGTATTTAGAAAGCGTGTGATTTACAGGTTTTATGCTCTAGTTCTTGTAGACGTCTGGTAAAAAAAAATTTGATCTTGCTTCACTAAAAATGCTAAAAAATTGAGCTACTACTTAGAGTATGAACAGTACAACCAAATGATAATTGATGATTGAAAAATAGAGATCACAAGCCTCACTTTATAGAATAGATTTTTCAAGTTTTTTTAAGAAATCGGTGTTGTATGAATTGTTTATCTTTCCAAATTATTGGTACACAATGAAACATTTTAAATGCTTTATGGATTTTATCTTGATCGTATTGCATTGTAGTGGATGTGTGGTGAGACAATAGCCCCCTTACCCACCTTATATATCATTACATGTTATTGTTGCATATTTGTTGAGCTCATAGTCGTTGCATCTTTAAGTCCAAAAATTTGATATTTTTAAACTATAAAATTATGAATCGATAGAGATAACTTTCTAGATCGATCCACAAGGATTCTAGGGAGATGAGAAAAAGGGAATAGGTAGGACTTTCTTGTCAACTCTTAGAGCTGGCAAAGATAGGGAAGAGGTTCAATTGGTTTAAAGTCATTCTAAGATTCCTACGAACATGAGAGCCAAAATGAATTTTAAATATGAGAGAAGTAATGTAGGATTCAATAAATGATATTAACTTTGGGACATGAGTACAAGAGGAAAATTAATTGGGAAGAGAAAAGGGGGCATGATGAAGAGATTTAGATAATGATTTATGGTGACATAGAGGGAGATAAAGAGAAATAAAGTAGATGAATAAGATCTGAAAAGAAACAGAATGAGAGAGGGAGAGGGAGAGAATTGAGAGGGAGTCAGATTAGGAGAGAGAGTGAGCAAAGGAGAGTGAGAATGGAAGAGAGACAGAGAGAGAGAGAGAGAGAGCAAAGGAGAGGGAGTGTAGGAAGGAGAGTGTGATCTATATAGAGAAGGAAGACGAGAGAGAGAGAGAGAGAGAGAGAGAGAGAGAGAGAGATCGGGAAAGAGAGAAAGGCCAAAATAGAGAGAGTGAGATCATGAGAGAAAGAGCAATCATGGAGGAGAGTGCGATCATGAGGGAGGGAGACCAAAGGAGAAATTAAGAGAGAGAACAAGGGAGTGAGAGTAAGAAAAGGATATTAAGAGAGAGGGGAGAAGAAAGAGTAATAGAGAGGGAGTGAGACAAAACGAGAGGGAGAAAGAGAGTGAGAGACAGTTGTTTTGATCTAAGATTGATAAGTCTTCCAAAATTTTGATTAAAGCATCAAACAAAGATAAATACATTGAATCACATATTCAAAACACCAAGACACTAAGAACCAATGATCTTATCATATTATATGTATGAGAAAATAATACTTACATGGTTCTCTTGAATGAGTTCTTGAAGCTATACAAGTGTTTAGCCTCTAGTGTATCGACAAGATCATTGGATAGTTGGATCTCCTCTTCAAAGCTCTTGACCAAGAGGGAAAGAGAAGAAAAGAGAGAATTTCACAAGACTTGCAAGGGCACCTTGAGTTGTGATTGTTCTTACCAAGGGATATCCAAAACTCAAACTGGAAATTAAATAACCAAATCAAAATTGACAATGCAGATTTAGCTTGGGCATGAAGCTTTCAATTCACATTATTGGCAGATGAAAGATTGAAGCTCGAATTTATTTTTTCAGTGCATAGGAGAGAGAGATATGATTACGATTTCAAGAGGAGATCCTCATCAAGGGAGCTTGAGGAAGATTTAAAGAATCAAGAGAGATAGCAAGGCTGCGCAAGAGAAAGTTTCACAAATTCATGTGAGAGAGAAAGAGAGATATATAATTGCAGTGATCACCAAAAACAAAAATGAAAATCATATCAAAACCTTTGGGTTGACCTTTTTTTTTACCACTGACGATTTTTCGGTGATTTTGATTTTTGAGGTTTGGTTTAGAACTTCTGATTTTTGAGATTTGGGTGTGATCTCCTCCCTCATAGATCTCAATCATCTCATGAACCTTGACCAAAGTTACAACTCTCTCTCCGACAAAGTCTTTATGTGGAGATTCTTTCACCATTTGAGCTATGATTCCTAGAGATCTTCCAATTCTCCAACTATTATTGATTCTTGATAAGCACCAGAGCACATTCTTGATCGAGATCTTTCTATTGTTGCATAAAGAACCATTCTTGGAAGTCATATTTTGGCCTCCTTTCTTAAAGCTAAACTATCGGATTGATCTGTTCCTACTTCTTGGTCAAGATATTTTTGCTCTTTTTGGTATTTTGTTGATTCTCTGCTCAGATCTCCTCTGTGGCCAAGTTTGTATTTCTGATATAGTCTTGATACATTTGTTTTCTTCATCAGCTTGCACTACTGATATAGTAGATATTCTTTCAAAATAATCTATTTTATTTTTAGTCTGATCTATTCCATGACCATTGACATTCTACTACTACTACACTCCTTGCCAATGGGAATCAATGTTGCTTGAAGCATTTCTAGCCTTTTCTTTTCTTTTTTACATCATGTTGAAAAAACACTCTATGGGAACCATAGAAATGCTAGTCTCTTTCTCACGAAATGTTATCAAGGTTTCTACTAAATTTCCTTGTATTGGTAATCGATTCAAATTTGATGGAATAATCTTATTTCATTGGAGCATATGGGTCATTCTTATCCTATGTGGCAAAAAATTGGATCATGACCTTACTCAAGCCCCCCACCCCCCTAGCCCCATTTTGATGGACATTATATGGCCTATAAGCCAATCAAACTTCCATATATCTTGTTTATGTTCATTAAAATGATATTTATTCATTTTCATTCTTGTGTGATGTTTGTAATGAACTCCATGAGCATATGCAATGATTAAGTAAATTATGATGAGATCATAATACAGTGATCACTAGTCTTTAAACATATGTTCTAAACATTCATATTCGTGGGATATTCGAGAGGGATATTAAATTATCCATAAAGAATAACACTATCTAATGCGACTCATATGATGAGTATAGATGATCTTGTAGCCATCAGTTTAGAGACACTAAGCACAGATAGTGGGTGCTCTTTAAATAAAGAGTTCACTGAAGTGATCCGTATGAATCCCTAGATGATAATTATACCTAACTGTCAATAAAGTTGATTCATGTCATGGTTGTGTATGTGGTCCTTTTGACTTGAGACACCAAAAGACATCTTGTGGAGGGATTATCATATTTTGATTATGACTTACAAATCCCTAGTCATAGGATATCTAAAACGTCATATATTAGATACGATATGAATTCTATGAAGATGATTGTGTGATCAAGATGGGATCATCCGCCCTTGGTATTTGAGGAGATTAACTTAAGGAATGAGATGCGATAAAATCCTTGGCTAAGATTGTGGAAATATCGGAGAAGGAGTTCCTGATGATTTACTACACACATCAACACTAACTTGAGTGACCGATTAGGGTTTAACAGTTAACCCTACCCTAAGTCATTCATGAGTCTTGTGCAGATGAAGGATTATACATCCATGGTAATTGATAACGGAAAGGTTCCATAAGTGAGTTCTTACATACTCCATATCTCATAGAGTACGTGATATAGCTTGTCACCCAACAGGCTGGAAACTAGACCTATCGGTTGGGTTAAATCAATCCTTGGTACTTAATTTATTTCTTAATGTGGATAATTAATCAAGGGTGACCAATAAGGTGTTATTTGGTCTATAGAGTTATTAACTAGTGAGATATATGAACCTAGAGGGTCACACACATAAGGTTTATGGATGTTGGTGGATATAGAGAAAATTATGAGGGTTTTTATAAAAAAAAATCTCATTCCAAATGTCTATAAATAGGGGGAGGACGACCACAACTGAAGGTGTCCATGCAAGCCTTGTGGGAATTCTCTCCTTTCTTATCTTTCTCTCTTGGTGAAGAGCTTTGAAGAGGAGATCCAACCATCCGGAGACCGTGTGGATACCGCTAGAGGCTAGACATTTGAATAGCTTCAAGAACTCCTTCAATGAAACTTGTAAGTATGTTTTTCTCATTCATACTAGATGATAAGATCATCTGTTCTTGGTGGTTTGGTATTTTGAATGTCCGATTCAATGGTTTTCCGCTGCATTTGATGTTTTGATCATAGTACTTGACTTCTTGGGTGAAAACTCGTGACTACGCCAATCAAGGCATGGCCAAGTTTTTGGGACAATGATTCTCTATTACTACAGGATGACAACCATTATTGGTGACAATGACGAAAGTTGATAGATTTGACCATGAATCACCCTAACATTATATATGTTGTTAGTTCTTTTAGCCAATTAAAATAGGAACCTTGTGAAGTTCATTGAACTCATGAGTCCTAGCATACATCAACCAAGTCCTTGGCAATTGTCTTATCTACAAGTAACATGGTCTTCTTTGTGTTGTAGCATGATTCAACTTTGGATATGTTGTGGACAGAGGAGATCAGAAGTCCACCACTGGATACTGCACTTATGCAAGTGACAACCTAGTTACTTGGCTCTCTTGGAATCAAAAGGTTTTTTCCCATTATAGTGGAGAGGCAGAATAGTGCATTGTGGCAGAAACTGCTGACAAGATGGTATGGCTTCAACTTCTTTTGAAGGAATTGGGTGTTGTCTCTTAGATACCCATGCCTCTATTGTGATAACCGAGCTGTCATTTTCATTGCAAGAAACCCTATTTTCCATGAGCAAACAAAGCACATCGACCAAGACTACCTTCACAAGGGTGTCATCTCCATGTTATATGTAGCTTCATCCGACCTACTAGTTGATATCTTTACAATCCTCTCTGCAACATCTCCCAAGGCTCCTTGGGCACCAAGCTTAGCATGTTTGATTTTCATGCCCCTGCTTGATGGGGGGAGTTAGAGTAAAGCCTAAGAAGCCTATTAGAGGCTTTAGTTGTATATCGAGCATATCATCATTCTCTCACTTCTCTTTTATGTAAACACATATAATCATTCTATTTCAATATATCAAAAATGCTATCTATTTCCACAATGTAAATATAGTATGGATTAAATCACTTTGCTAAGATTCTATCTATGCTTTCTAGAAGAGGATTAACTCATCAAAATATAAGTCCATGTGAGAAATTTCTGTTTTCCTATTTTAAGTTTTGTTGTGACAAAAGGATGCATATAATCAGCCGTTTATATTAATGGATTGGCCTTCTTGCATGCTATAAACAGTTTTTTGCACTTTGAAACTTGTAATCCTCAATAAACGTAAACACATGCTTGATAAAGATATCCGTTCATCCATTTCCACAAAGAGAGAGAGAGAGAGAGGAAAGGGAAGGTGGAACATGAGGCAGAGGGGGAAATCAAATTTATTTTCCCCGCTGACAAATTGTAGGCATCTGTTCTCCCAACTCAGAATCCAGTTTCAATTTTTAAATAAACAAACAATCAGATACACCAAAAAGAAACATAATTTAGAGAGATGGACAGAAATTATCTAGCTTGGTTCATGGCTGACCTCTTCTTACAATCAACTCTCTCCTTAGAGCTTCACCTCCACATCCACACCCGCAGGGAGATCAAGCTGCATGAGAGAATCAATGGTCTGAGCAGTTGGATAGAGAATATCAATCAGCCTCTGGTGGGTTCTGATCTCGAAGTGGAAACGTGCATCCTTGTGGACGTGTGGGGACTTGAGAACACAGTAAATCCTCTTCTTGGTTGGCAAAGGAACTGGGCCCATCGTCTTGGCATTAGTATTCCTCGCTGCGTCCATGATCTGCTTGCAAGAGTCCTCGATCAGCGGCACCCAGTAAGATCTCAGCTTGATCCGGATCTTCTGCTTCGGTGCCATCTGGGTTTTTGGGAGATGAGAAGAATGCGATTGGTTAATTAGGAAGATGAGAAGAGTTCGGGAAATTATGTCAGCCCCCATAGGTAAAACCTTAAATTCCCACGAATTTACAAAGGAAATACCCATTTCAAATCTTATCGCCAAAGAATTGAAGAATGTGGCAGGGATAAATAATTAGAGCCTTAGATCTCAACACATTACTTATTTGGTTCAGAATCATAGTTTTTAAAAATATCAAGTAATGTTGGCTACAAACCCTAGCCTCCCCATAGAACTATTGCATGCAATCCCATTCTATGCATTTATTTTTTCACACATATCTTTTTATACATATAAGAGAGAAAAAAGGGGAATTAAAAGCAGCGTCCATTATCTTCTAAACATTGGATGCAATTTTTCCATCTATTTTTTCGATCACTACCTCTTTAAGAAAATTATCCGAAAATCTCATCTTATTAAATCAACTAAAAATTTCCAACCAAAGACATTTCCCACCAATTAATTCTCGAGTCATTTAAAATTACTCAAAATCGCAGGAAATTGAGATTAAAGATACTATCCTTTAAATCATCATTTAAAATCACATACACTATCAGCGTCAGCCCCAAACGCAAGAGTAGATGGCCCAGCAGAGTCCAGAGCTCCAACCTTCGAAATCAAGCATCATAAGAAAAATTGAAGAGAGTTACACTGGAATGAATAAATAAATAGATCCGAGTTGTACATCCTCCGCGGTTTCTCCGACGAGATCTGAGGCGGCGAAAACCCGAGAAGAAAAATGCTCTGGTGCAGCAAAGGACAACGGGTTTGAGGTCTGGAGGGGGTGGAAAGAGAGAGAGGACCTGGGTTTTGGTCCAGAGGCAGCTGAGTTTCGGAGGGAGAGGAGAGAGAGGGCGGGGGAGAGGGAGGATGCTGCGGCGGCGGCCATGGCTGGACGGGAATGGAGCCTGCTCTCGTTTCTTTTGAGAGAGCTTTATCCGAAAAGATGAGAGGGGGAGTCTGTTGCTTGAAAATCAGCACCCCAAACTTCACCACGTGAAGGCTTGAGTTTAGTCTTCAGTTTTTAGTTTTTCTTGTAGAAGGGCGCTGCACAAGCCCATTTAGATGTTGATCGACCGGCCCATTTAGAAAGTCTCTCTCTCTCTCTCTCTCTCTCTCTCTCTCTCTCTCTCTCTCTCTCTCTCTATCTATCTATCTCTCTTCTAAAACACTAGTGTATGTCCACTCCTTTTTTTCTTTCATGGTATTGAAGCTAATCAAGATGTTATAGTTTTCACTCTAGTTTTTTCATCTTCTAGTCACCATTCCTCCATTTTTTTTATCCTTCAAAAAATCTCATCTTTATTTTTTTTTCACATCACCTCACTTGACAAGAAATTCTCTTCTCACCTTCACTTTGTGATGCAATCACTGATCTACACATTTCCATGCAATCATGATCATTGGATTTTCAGCATTGATATGTCAATGGTAATATCATTTCATGTGCTTTCTTTTCTAAAACATTTTAGACAACTAAAACTTCAAGTCAATCAAGGTTTTAAACAATAACTTATTGAAAAAAAATGATTGTAGCAAATTCTGTATTCCTCATCATAACTAGAAATCCAAAAAAATAATATTCTTGATTGAAAATGCATATAACAATGTTGAAATCTAATTTTCATGTTTCGATCTTTGATAGGCATTATATCAATTTCTTACACGAAAACTAAAAACACAGGGCCTTTATTATTTGGAATACATTATGTTTTTTAACCTTTTTTAAAATGATGAGATGAGAGAAAAATAAGAGTGAATAAATTATGATGAGGGTTACACGAGGAGGCCTTATATAGGGTTTTCTAGGAGAGAGAAGATAGAAATAGAGCAGTCTTGGGCCTTACTAGGATTTCAGACTCCCCCTAAAGCTGGGGTATGGGTATATGCATGATATGGTTGGAACAGATAAATCTAAAACAAGATAATTGACGTCATAGAGTAATTTTATGAGTGA
Source organism: Lemna minuta (assembly GCA_024174645.1). Classification (NCBI taxonomy): domain Eukaryota; kingdom Viridiplantae; phylum Streptophyta; class Magnoliopsida; order Alismatales; family Araceae; genus Lemna; species Lemna minuta. The sequence goes on along the minus strand of CM044107.1, from coordinate 16,399,056 downwards.
TTCACCGAGGAAATGATAGCTCAATGGATATTGGTTTCAGCAGCAAAGAAATGTTGATGACGATGACGTTGAGCTACAGAAGAGAGAGAGGTAGACATGTTTCATAGAAGAAGTGAGCACACCGCCTCTTGTGCCTCCTTTAGGGATTGGCATGTGAAAGTTTATATGCTCTCCGTAACTAATATGATGTGAAAAAGTGCTCCTATGTAATGCTTGTTCTCCAACATGTGAGCATATCCTCTGTTGGCATTCTTGTTCAACACTTATCTTTGTGAGAAATAATAACATACATTTTGTACTTGCAAATATATTATTATTAAGTTATTTGAATTCTCATTTTATGTTACTATGATAATGTTATCGTGTTTTTATTATATTTTCCTGAATCCCATACCATGTACCCTAAGTTTTGAAAAATTCATTGTTTGAGGTCAATTTGTCACGACTATGAGTTTGATTTTTTCAACCAGAAAATACCTTGAATATTTTCTTATTTTCTTCCTAGTTTCAAATTGGATACTTAAATAGAATTATAATGAGCAAAGAGAACAAAAAAATGAGATTTTTGTCTAAAATCAACTTTAAACTTGACCTAGTTTGATGAGCAATGCAAAAATACCCTAGTTTCATTACTTGGTATATGGATATTTCCTTCCAATTTTGATGACGCATACTTTGATAGTTACGTCTTGTACTTTTCACAAAGTGAAATGAAGCTCCCTTCTTCCACGGAGGTGCCATGAGCTTTTTCCAAGAAAATCAAAGAGAAAAAGGGTGGTGTTGTCTAATTACTCCAATTAGTTGCTGCATATCTGTTTATGGTGAATATTTTGGATAATACATTAAGGCATGGATCAGCATTGGATTTTCTATTCTTGGTAAATGTATATATTTTAGGGGTAGTGAAGTTGGTTGACTTGCATGGGGTAGTAAGGTGTCATGGGTCTTCATGTGAGTTTTAAGAGAAAATAGTTTTAAAGGCAAGGTGATAACGGATTCTTGACATTCATTTCTTCGTGAAATTTGTATTTTTTTACTAAATTTTTCAATAAGATCATTTGAAAATATTCTTACCTAGCTTCATTGACTTCCCACTATTACACAAGATAATCACATTGTGAAATAATTAAAAGGCTATTTTCCAAGAACTAGGCTTGTCATATGAAAAAAAACTCAACATTGATGTCTCCACGCGATGGAACTCAATGTATGACATGCTAGAAGGGGATTGACATCAACGACACACATTTTCCCAATGGAGATGCATCATATGGACACAAAGAAGATGAACTTCTCATCTTCCAAGTAATGGGATCTTTTTAAGATAAATTTTGATAACCTAGTGGCATTTTATTAGGACATTGCATCGTGATCCGAACATTTGTGATGGGGTTGAGATTCTTTGTAAGCCAAACTCAATCAAAGCATCATCTTCTTTGGGGGATTATAATTTTCATCATAGGGGGTAGGTTCATTCAATAAAGAGCTGGACCATTGATCCATATCTATAGAGAGAAGACAAATGAACATTGTTTAATCAATAGTGCTAATGAGAACATCTATGGTGATGAGAGATAAAATCTTAAGTATGACCACTTTACGAGAAAAGCCTATTTTTAGGTTTTCCAGAATGTTGTACTTAAAAATAAAGCTATCTGGCATATCTTTGCTGATCAAGATATAGTTACTTGAAATTTTTGGAGGCAGTATTCATATTCAAGCTTGACTCTTGAAAAAAATGAGTCAACATCAGATCTTCCTCAAATGCGGCAAGCATAAACTGAGAACTATAGTTGCATAAGGTTAGATGTATCTTATCAAGATGAATTGAATGCATATTTTGAAAAAAAAACTCTCGTCGGGATATATACTCTCAAGTGGTTGCAAAAATTTGGATGTGATAAGTGCCCCTGTCGAGTAGTGTTAGTATAAGAGTTTCTTGTGTTATGTGCTATGTTTTCTTGGAGTGCCTTTTGCTTTTGAAAGACAGATCGTCTCTGAAAATGGTTAAATCATGATACCATATTGATTCATAGTAGTTGGTTTCATAGAGAATAGAAGTCAAGATAAGATCGCATGAATGACGATTTTCATGCAAATGATTAAGATGAAAAAAATAAGGTTAGTACATGATCAATTATTATTAAAAAAATGTTTACAAATGATCAAGTTTCTAGCTATCGATTGTTTTGGAGGTTTTAGCATTCACTTTATGGAATCTAAATGACAAAAAATTTGTATTTGGAGAACAACCCAATGAGATCTTGATTTATTGAGTCACTATATGCATTTATAACTCTTAGACTTTTTCAATATAATTTGGAAATTATTAATCTAAAAAAATTATTGGATGGGAGGTAAGGTCGAGTTTCGATTTTGAAGTTAAGATGGGACTAGAGCTGTGGCTATTCTGTAGTCTAATGGGAAGGGACATAGAACGAATACCCCTAGACTAGTTAATGATCAAAATACATCCGGACTCTGACATTCAGTAAAAGAAATTATTGCGATCAAGTTTTGAGACCGAAGATTTTTGATATAGGATTTTGTCATTGTTTATAAATGTTGAGCAATTAGTGAAGACCCGATAAACAAGAGAGAGATTGACCCTTTTCAAAATAGATGGTTGAGAGGATTTACACTTTTTCTACTATCTATTTACTAAAGATTATAATGATGTATGCCAGAAATTTATTTTTATTCTCCCACTTTGCAGCTATGTTTTTATGTATTTATCTAAATTATGTCCTTGTTTTTTGTATGGAATTTCTCTATCAAGTAGGCTTATGAAGCTCTTCACTCCTAGTTAGGATCGCAATTAACCTTCCCAAAATCATGGCAAACCCATGGTACTGCGTGCCATGGCCTTGTCGAGCATTAAGGGTTTAACCTGTTGAGCAATTAGAATTCAAGTCTAGAAGAATTGATTGTGAGGAATGGACACCAGAAAAGGGTTTATCTTACACAAAAATTTTCAGCTTTTCCTCTTTCTGTCAAATATAATAGAAAGGGCTCAATATCACTAGTAAAATTTGAAGTCAAGGTCAGGAAATCTAACATCAAAGGGTCTACAGACAGTTGTGCTAAGCCCTGGTGGAGAAAAGGTAAGGGTCATCAAATGAGCCACCTGTTTCCCACAACAAACAGATGTTTCCCACAGTATAGTCAGTAAACGTTCAGAGGCAAATTAAAAAACTTAAAATAGAATATGACAATCTCATAATCTGTAAACAAAAAGAATAGCAAACACCAAATTTTCACAAAACCTCAAAATCTGTAAATATAATCTGACACAGCCAAAATCGGCAGGACAGTCTATGGCCAAAAATTCTTTCCTATCACATCCATGCATGGGTAACAATAATTTATTCCCAATTAAAAATTAATAGAAGACTAGACCCCACGAATAAACGTCTACAAGTCCGCCAAATCAATCACAAAAAAAATCATCCACATCAGGAATTACCGATTGGTGACACAACCATGAAGATCAAGGTGGGTATGGTTGACATACTTCTCCCAAAGAGGTCTATACTTGGTAATTGCTGACCCGAGCCATGGTTTCAGGTTCCCATTGAAATGGACAACAGCAGCCGTCTCTATCAATCGTTCATCAATTTCTGGGTCATACCCCAGCCCTAAGACATGCCATCTCCGGTCAAGTGGCTCAGTTGAACCGTAGAAAGTCAAAAGTCCAAGAGGAAGAATTCCTTCTGTCCACAGAGAGTGGTTAGCGTTCATTCCCAGCCAGTACTGGTACTTAGCTGTCAGATTAGCCTCTCTCCATGCTACGAGGTCAAAGACATTCACCCCAAAGGCCCACCCACATGTCTCCGGGTCAAATGCCAAGCTAATTAACGGGTTTGAGAAGTTTAAGTACATTTGGTACCGGTGGAAAGTCTCAAGGCATGTCTCAACAGCTCCATTGATGTTTTTATGGAGGTCTAACGAGAAAAGCATGGTCAGATCCTTTTGAACCACAACATCATCCTCGAGGAAGACAACTTTCTCGAGTGCCGGCAGGATTTGAGGTATGTAGAACCTCAAATGGCTAAGTAAAGACCCCGTATCAAGTCTTAAGGATTTTTGGATCTCCTCTGCAACTGAATTCAACCAGGAGAACTCCTCAGTGCTGAGAACTTCCACCAAGGCCCCTCCAAAGTTGTTCCCAAGAAACCATGCCTTCATGGCCCGATAATTGACTGGGCCTGTCACTATGTGGAATACAAGCTGCTGGGGATGATTGGCGTTGAGAACTGTAGAGTTAACCACAACTGCTGCTGCCAGAACATTATCAGAGAACAAGCACAAGTGATAGAGACTATTGTCACTAATGCGAGGAGAGCTCCTCTGCTCTTCATCGAGCTGTTTCAAAGCCGGGTTACTTGACCAGGAGTCAGTAAGCTTAACAGTGAGGCAGTGTATGTATTTTGGCACTGATTTGGCCATAAGACGACCAAATACTACAGTTTGGACAATGGCAGCTTTGACCCGCTCTTCAAGTGCCAGGGAATGAGTTCTGAGGGTGGTTATGATAGTAGCAAGATCGTAATGCATGTCTTGCGCTTTGTAGATTAACTGCGAGAGATTGCTGATAATGGACTCTGCATCACTTTGGATAATGGTCTTTCCTTCGATGGCAGCCCGTGAGAGCAAACGATGGGCATTTCTGATTTGCAAGCTGAGGTCCCCGGCAAATTTGAAGTTATGATGCTCTTTTGCAATGACGAGATAGGCCTTTGCTAGAGTTGTCTGGTCCGCAAGCTGGCGAGCAAAGGAGGTAGAACTGAGTAGATCTTTGGTTAAATTGAAATTTGGATTTTGTGGGATTGTTTTTGTTGTGTTCGCCTCCTGAAAGGAAAAAAAAATGCCCGAGTCAAAGAAACCTACACAAAATTTGGGTTCTCCACAGGTGAAATCAAAATTCTTTCTGTTTACTTGGTGCTTTGCTTCGTTTTTCAAAAGTAGCTACAGAGTTTCTTGTTATAATTCAGTCATATTACGAAGGACGAAAGACTAAATTGGCCCATACTAAAGACGTCAACGAGAGAATTGCAGTTAGGCCTCGAACTTCCCTATACCAGCATCAAAGATGCAAACGATCCCAGCCAATCAAAATGTCTCATGGTGAAAACAAAACCGTTAATTGGAAACTTTCTATGCTTTTTTCTGAATGCGACCAAATAAAAAATATTGCAGACTTAAGAGGGAGATTGAGAGAGGATTTAATGGATTTTAGACGCGGATCAAGCTTTGATCAGGACACTATTCACAACCCAAAATCCTATCAACTTCAGACCAGCTAATTCAAATCATATGGATGTCGATCAAACTGAAATTCGTTGAGGAAAAAGAATCAAAGAAAATCAAGACGCGCTCAAGATAAAAAAAACCCACCAGGAATAGTGATTCAGTTTTCTCCACCTGACCGCGACTCACTGTTAAGAGTACCAGCGCAGCCAAGGCTGAGATGGCAAAGAGAAACCAGATCCATCCGCTCAATCTCCTCCGTGGCAAGCGTCTCGATTCAACCGCTCTTCTCCTCATGATGTCTAAGCTCCGGAGATAATTTAAGCCCAAATCGGGAAATTTCCCCAAGAAGAAAACCTTTCAATTTGAGCCCAATTTACCTCGTTTTCTCTCCCCCGCATCCCTCAATCAGATACTCACAAACCCGTGATAAGCTCTAAACAAGAAGGGAGCCCGAGAGTCTCGCTGAAAAAAAGATTGATGAGTTTTCGGGGAAAAGTTTGCTATTGTTCAGGAAAGGAGATGAAGTTGGGAACGCAGGTAAGAAGAATTTCTCGGCGGGTAGAGCTTGTCGGCGAGAAGGCAAAGGGAAGGTCATTCCGCTGGGCCCACTGATGTGGAAGGTCTTCGTATGTCCTTTGATCTCTTCGTCCTCTTCATCTCTCCTCTCATTTTGTCCATTAATCTCTCGAGACGATTGATTGGTAGAAGAATGAGAGGAGTTATTTTATAGATATCGGGGCCGACTTGAATATAAAAACGCTTTGGGTCTTAGTCAAGTCAAGAGAGAGAGAGAGAGGTCCATTATTGGCAATAAAAATGGCTTCTATTAGTAATCACTCATGGAGGACCCCAGATGAAGCTGACCAAACATATTCAGATGAACTTGCAGAGATTAAATCTACGTAGGGATGGTAAAAAAATTTTTCATCTCATGAATGCTGGGATATTACTAGTAAAAAACACCTAGATTTTACGTCGTGATGTTACTTGGATTTCTTTCATTCGTTATGGTTGTCGACATGCTGCTTTTTGGGGCTGAAAATTTGTCCCAAAAGGCTAAAGGATTCTCATATGCTGACATTGAGATGTCTCATGCGAGTGCTTAGGCGGTGCTCGGAGATCATATAAAAAAAAGTCAATGGTTGCAGTTCATTGCATTTGATGAACTCTCTATTTAATCAAACTATGTTTCCAATCATGTTCATTACAAAGAAGAGATGAGTAGATGTTCATCATAGAGATAAGTAGGCAAGCAATTATTGACTTGGATCAAATAATTATGCTTGCAATTGGAATTATTGATTTCTAAAAAATCATATATATACTCCATTTAACGGACTGCAATGTTCACAAGATGAAATTCTAGACATTTTTAGGTGAAGATCACATTCGACTTTTCATGGTTTTCGGAAGTCTCATAAAGATTACCGCTTGATAAACGTGGAAGATAATTAAATGGGGGTTGTTTCCTCTAGGAGACAGATCCGCTATCATAGAGTGACAACTAAATCAGATAAGGTCTTGAAGACCAAGCTCAAGGACTAAAGGATGTAGCCAGATCATTTGAGCATCCTTATAAGGTATTGGTCTAGACTTTGCCTCAATTTTTTTATTCAAAAACCACCATTTTCCACTTGGTCCATGCCATGTCTAAGTTATCACTAGTTGTGGTATCTAGGAATATACCAAGAAGCTTCAACGTGCAAGTGAAATGCCAATGTATTTGAGTCTCTTCTTTGTGGGTCACAAGAGACAGGCTAGGACTTGAAGTTCGTCCATCCAACATGCTCTCTAGGTCCAAAAAACCCAACAATATCCTAGTCTGTTCATCTCCCCATGTTTTTCTTCCTCTTCACCTTCCAATGTCTTTTCATCTACCCTCATCCTCCCATAAAAACCCATGTATTCAAACCCATTGGTTCATGGATAAAGGAGTTTTTATCTTACATTATTAACTCTCATCTCTCTCCACGTGGTATCAGACCCAAGAGTTGATTTATGGCCTATTCTTGTTGTCACCACCTTGATTTCTTGTGTCGCAGCCAATGTGTTAGTCTACTGCCTCCATCTCCATCAACATCTTATGTTACCTCGTAGTCAACACCTTTCCTTGAGGTAGTTTGCTATGCCTTCATATCTCTATCCTATCCTCAAGTTTTGCACTCAAGTTGTCTTCTTGCCCCCTTCATGATGGGTGCAAGAACCTAGGCCCCATCATCAAAGCTGATCCTCATCTATTATTAGGATCTAGTTTCTAATTTATTTTCTAATTACTCATGATTTAATTCATAGTTTTCTAGTTCTAAATATTCCTATTTCAAGGGATACTCGAGAAGGACATCAAATTATATCACTATCAAATTTGTTTTCATATGATGATTATGGCTCATCTTGTGGCCATTGACATGGAGACACCTAAGACATCTTTATGATCATCTTTTGATTATGGCTTACAAATTCCTAGCCATGAATTGGATATGACATGAAGTCCTTGAAGGTGATTATGTGCTCAAGCTGAAAATTTTGTATCTTTAATATTTGAGGAGATTGACTCAAGGAATAGATGCAATGAAACTCTAGAAGCTTTTTAGAGGTTAAATTTAATTTTTTAAATGAATTTATAAATTTAGAATTTTTTAATAAATATTTTATATATTTAAGGGGAATTTATGTGATCTTGCCATGTGGTGTAATCACAACCATCAATAAGAGAGATATAGCAAGTCTCTCTCTCTCCCTCTCCCTCTCCCCCCTCTTTCTCTTCTCTCTACCATGATGTTGACACAAAAAAATTGTTGTGTCTATTGCATCATGTCTCTTGATTGAACGAATTGATGCATTCATTGATTACACACCAATTTGGGTCAAAACTAATACCAAACTCAACAATTTTATCAAATAATCACGAATTAAGGAGTATATTGGTGAATAAGGGTCGATTTTATGGAGAATTAGGGTAATTTCAGATGATCTTTTAAAATTTGATCAAATTGGACGACGAATTGTGGTGAGAAATTAGGAAAATTAATATTTTTGGAAAGAGGACTAAAAAATAAATCCACGAAATCAAAAATCAATGAATTTGGTTGAAGATTCACGGAGAAATCATCAAGTGAATAAGAGAGAAAATTTTAAAATTGAAAATCATGAAAAACTGAAATTGAATTCGAAATTGAAATCTAAAACTATACAAAGGAAGATTAGGATGAAGCACAATCTTTAACCCAAGATGATGCTTGAAATTGATCCAATTAGTTGTCCGGATCAAAGGCTTTTCATTACCGAATTCGAAAAATGATCGTTGATGTTCAAGAGTCGATTTCTTCTTACTCTCTCAACGAAATCTCACTTTCAAGGACTCTGTGGATGTAGAAATGAGTCTAGAAACAATTGGAAAGCAAGAGATTTAAGGGATTTGGTTTCTAAACAGTTTGATTACTCAAATTTCCTTGGAATGTTTTACAATGTCGAAGAACACCTCTATTTATAAGGGCAAATTTGGCGTAACCGTCCGATCGAGCGTTTAATCTTTAATCAATGGCTCTGATGAAACACAAAGATGCGAATCATTATGATTAAGTCGTGACCATTGAATCTCAGATGAACCGTCGAGATGAAGCCATGTCGCACGCGTTATAAGTAATGCATCGAACGATCATCGTTTTTAAAATGATTTAATCTCGGATACGTTTCTTCAGTTTTAATCTCAGCCGTTATAACTCCTCAGATCGACGACTGAGATTAAATCATTTTAAAACAATTTGTCGGCGAATAGGATTGCGCTACATACCCCCCCCCCCCGCCTTAAGTGATGATCGATAGTCGCGATTAATCGCGCGATCAGACACTCCATGTGTTTCCACGTCACCTGTACGATTATAAAATTAATTTTAAATTAAATAAATCGATTTTAAATTCAAAAAAATTCAAAAAAATCAATAAAATAAAATAAAAATCCAAAAAAATCCCTAAAAAAAGAAAATTCATATATTTCAAAATATAACTGTAGATTAATCCAAATTTGTTTCATTGGATCAGACATTAAATTATCTATCTTTTCTAAAAATTCAAATTTAAATAAATAACAAGAGAATAAATTTCTATTTCAAAAATATACTCATTTCTTTTAGATTTTAAAATCTAGAAAAATATATGAGTGTATATAATATGATTTATCTTATTATTTAACCTTAAAAATTAATTATAATCTCAAGTAAAGATGGGTTATGAAAATATCATCATAATTAACCCTAAATGAATGCATTTTAAGATTATAATGACTTTTTCATAGAATGATAGATAAACGCTAAAAAATATGATAACATGCATTAGAATGGAATATTTTATGCCTTAATTTGCATTAATAATCTTGTAGTTTCATGTTTAGTTAGCATATTATCATTTCTCTTTCTCCACTCTTTGTCCCCCGTATTATTTCTACACTCTATACCTCTCTATCTCTCTTTCATTTTGTACTCCCATCTCTCTCTAATCTTCCTCTCTCTCTCTCTCTCTCTCGTCTATCTCTCTTTTGCCTCTCTCTCTCTCTTGTTCCTTGATGTGATGATTTCATTAGGTCATTGAAAACACATAAAAATGAGTCAAAAAATTTCCAAACTCTCTAATTTAATATTATAATCAATAATTAAAGAGTGTAATGGTGAATAAGGGTTAAATCCATAGAGAATCAGGGAATTTTTAAAGTATTCTTCAAATTTTATCAAATCAGACAAGGATTTGAGGTGAGAAATTAGGGATTTTAGTAGATTTTTAAAGAAGACTCCAAGGCGAATCCACGGAATGAAAAATCACACAATTTGGATCACTATTCGCGAAGAAATCAAGGAGTAAAAATTAGTGAGAAAAATTAATCACGAAGAGAGAGAAAACAACAAAATTTCATAAAATTAGATTAATCTACGATTCAAAATTGAAATCTAATGTTATAGAAAGAAATATTTGGGGAAAACATGTAATCTAACCCGAAATCATGCTCAAAATGATCCAATTGATTGCATATCAAGGGATTTTCATTCCGCAATTTTGAAAATAAATTTCAAAATTCAATAAGCGATTTCTCTTGATTCTCTCAACGAAATCTCACTTTCAGAAAAATCCAAGAATCAATCTAGAAGAGGAGGAGAGAAAGAAATTAAAGGATTGAGATGTCTAAACTGTTCGATTACTTGAAACATCCAAGAATGCTTGACATCATCGAAGAACATGCATATATATAGGCAAAATTGTGCGTGACTGTTCGATGTGCCTCTTCATCTTCAATCAACAATTCAGATGAAATTCTTGGATGCGAATCATTACCATTAAGTCGTGTCTATTCAATTGAAAGATGGAGAGCTCAGATTTAACCACGTCGCGTGTCAAGAAGAAACATCATGTAACGTGTGTCGTTTGATCTTCATCGGACACTCTAGATGCATACATGTGTCCATGGGAGTCCATCAGGCACTTTTAATCTCAGCCATTATAACTCATCATATGAAAGGCTAAGATTAAGTCATTTTAAAATAATTCGATGACAAACCATTATGCGCCACATACCCCCATCTTTAAGTGAAAACCAACGATCGTGATTTATTCACGCGATCTCACGCTCTAGAATGTGCCCCTTCACTTGCACATAAAAATAAACACAAATAGTGCCACATGAAAAATTTTAACCAAAAATGTCGTGTATAGAACTAGTGTGTGTTTAGTGGGCTTAGAGAATATCCTAAAAAGGATGCCTAACCAACAAATCACATGCGCGCACACAAGCGCACACACACGTGCTCACACACTCATATTGTGCGCCACGTGGCACATACCCACGTTGCCACGTGGTGACAAGTCATTCGCCTACCATGTTAACGCGTGATATAAATATGATTTTTTTTTTTTTAAAAATAAAAATAAAATCCAAATAAGTTCAAAAAAATTCAATTTTTTTAAAAAAATCCCTAAAAAAATTAAAAATTATAACTTCGTCATGCGCCATTTGACGAAACGAATGCGTGCAATCATGGAATACACACGATGTCGTGTCAAAACAAAGTCCAAAATTTCCAATTTAAAAATTAATTCACGAATTGAAGGGTATAATGGTAAATAAGGGTCGAATCCATGGAGAATTAGGGATATTTGAGAGATATCTTTGAAATTCGATCAAATCAGACAACAAATTGAGTTTAGAAATTAGAAAATTTAGTATATTAAGAAAGATAACTCAATTGCGAATCCACATAATCAAAAATCAAGTGATTTGGTTTAGAATTTGCGAAGTAATCGAAGTTTGAAATTGAGATGAAAATTCGATCGTGAAATTGATTTAAAATCAAAATTAAACTGAAATTAAGCTTAGTATATGATTCAAAATATAAATCTAATGCTAAATGACGAAAAGATTAAGATGAAAACATGCAATCTAACCCAAAGTCACGCTTGAAATGATCCAATTAATCCGGATTCATGGCTTTTCATTCCTCGATTATGGAAGACGAAGATGGAATTCAAGATGTGATTTCTCCTTACTCCCTCGATCAATTTCTGATTTCAAACACTCCTCCGACGCGGAAACGTGTCAAGAAGCTAAAGAAATTAAAAGACTCTCAGATTGTGGTGTCTAGATAGTTCGATTTTGCTCAAAAATCCAAGGGTGTCTTTCTGTCGCGAAGAATAGTTTAATTTATAGAGGACTTTGGGTGTAACCATCAGATTCAACGGTTCATGGCGATCAACGGTCGAGATGACGTGCATGTTGATGAGTCGACGTGATTAAGTCACGTCCGTTCGATCATGATGGAGCGTCCGGATGCATCCACATCGCGTGTGAGAGATAAGGCTTTGATTCATCGCGTCCGTTGGATCTCCATCTGACGATCGCGATAAGTCGAGAGGTCCATCGATCACGATTAATCATGACCGTTATAACTCCCTTGATGGAAGGCTACGATTAATCTCCATTTAATCAAATCGGTGTCTTCTATGATGTTGCCATATACCCCTTGGGTAAGTGACATCCGATGCACGTGATTAAATCACGCGATCCGATGTCTCACGCAGCGCCACATCACCTGAAATAAAAATAAAAGGAACATAGTCCCACATGGCACAAATTAAAGGATTTTATCGGGTTTATAAGATACGCGGACTTAAGCGGTTAGCTTTAAATCCGATTACGGATGCTCCTAACCCATTTCATAAATTCCGCACACACGTCACGCACACGCACACACGTGTGTCCACGTATCACACGGACACTCGTCCACGCGTCGCCACGTGGCTTCGCTTTGCCACATCAGCACGCGATAATTAAAACCCTTTTTATTCCTTTTTAATTATTTAAAATTGAAAATACAGTTAATTAAATTCAGAAAAATTCCAGAAAATTACTAAAAAGTGGAAAAATCTTAACTTTCAAAATACAACTCCAAATGAATTTCAAATTTGTTTTTTTGGATCAAAAATTGAATAATTTATCATTATAAAAAGTCAAAATATTAAAATAACAAGAGAATGAATTTTAATTAAATAAATACACTCATGTATCTTATAAAATAAATTTATAAAATACATGAGTGTTAATAAACATCTTTCTCTTATCATTTAATCATGAAAATATACTTATGATCTTAAATATAAATAGGATTAGAATCATATTGTTCAATTATGTATAATTATCCATAAAATGATGTATTTTGAGATCATAACATGAAATTGCATATAATGATAGAAATGTACTTAAAATATGATAACATGCATACAATTGTAATAATTAATGCATTTATTTGTATTAATAATCATGTAATTCATGTATAAAATGCATGTTATCAACACACAAGCGCACACACGCGTGCTCACACACTCGCACTGTGCACCACGTGGCACATACACACGTTACCAGGTGGCGATAAGTCATTCGCCTGCCATGTCAACGTGTGATATTAAATACGATTTTTTTATTTTAAAAATAAAAATAAAATCCAAAGTAAGTTCAAAAAATTTTAAATTTTTTAAAAAAACTCCCTAAAAAATTATAACTTAAAATATCCAAATTAATCCATTTTTTTAATCAAAAATTAAATTTCTATCAATAATCTATCATTCTAAAAAGTCAAATTTAATAAATAACAAGAGAACAAATTTGTATTTAAAAAAAATACTCATTTCTTTTATAAAGTAAAGCTAGACAAAATAAATGAGTACATATACAAATATTTTATCTTATTATTTAACATTAAAACTCAATTATAATCTGAAATATAAAGTGAGAACAATCTAATCTCAAATATCTTTCTTAATTATTTATGATTATTGACGAAGAAAATGCACGATGTCGTTGAAAACACATGGATAAGCGTCAAAACATTTACCAAATTCACCAATTTAAGAGATTAATCACAAATTCAATAGCATAGTGGTGAATAAGGGTCAAATCCACGGAGAATTAAGAGATTTTTGAGGTATATGTTAAACTTTGATCAAATAAGATGATGAAATGTGGTGAGAAATTAGTAAAATTGATATATTTGGAAAGAAGATTTGAAGGCGAATCCACATAATCAAAAATCACAGAATTTGGATCCAGATTCGCGAAGAAATTGTCGAGTGAAGTAGATAGAAATTTTTCCAAACGAAATTTTGAGAAAAACTAAATTTAAAAATTGAAATTGACTAAATCTATGATTCAAAATTGAAACATAATGTTATAAGAAGAAAGTTTAGGACAAAAACTTGATTTCTAACCCAAGATAGTGCTCAAATTGATCCAATTCCTTGCCGGATCAAAAAAACTTTTCATTCTTGAATTCTAAAACGATCGTTGGCATTCAACAAAATCTCCCTATTCTCCCTATTCTCTCAACAAAATCTCACTTTTCAAATACTCCATGGATACGGAAATTGATCTAGAAGTGATTGGAAGTAAGAGATTCAAGGATTTTGGTATCTAGACAGTTCGATTACTCGAAGAACCCAAGAATGATTTACAATATCGAATAACATCTCAATTTATAGGACAAATTGGGCGTAACTGTCGAATCGGTGTTTTAATCTTCAATCAACGGCTCTGATGAAACACAAAGGTGAAAATCATTACGATTAAGTCACATCCGTCCAATCGTAGATGGATCGTCAAGATTTTGTCACGTCGTGCGCTTTAGAAGTAACGCTTGAAACGCCATCCATTGGATCTTGATCTCACGTTTCGGATGCGTTTTCGTCAGCTTTAATCTCAGTCGTTATAACTCCTCAAGTCGATGGCTGAGATTAAATCATTTTAAAAATGATTCGCCGAAAAATAAAATTGTGCCGCGTACCCCCCCTCCCCTGCACGGACTTAAGTGATGATCAACGGTCTTCATTTAATGTGCGTATCAAACGATCCACGTAACGCCACATCACCTCCACACTTAAAACAAGAAAACATAATCCGACATGACTTTTAAACAGAATTTTGGCCCGTATAAAAGGTGTTTGCGAATGAGGAGTTAGCAAAAATCCATAACAAGGTGCTTTCTCCTTATTCAAATACACACACGCTCATACACGCGCGCACACGTACACGTGTGTGTCTCATATGTCGTCATGTGGCGCGGCTTTTTTATCACATCATGTCATCTGTCACGTCAGCACATGATAAAATAAATAATTTAAATGAGTTTTAATTCAAATAAATTGAATTAAATTAAAAAAATAGAAAAAAATCTAAAAAAATCTCTTAAAATTAGAAAATTCATATCTTTTAAAATACAACTCCAAATTAATCCAAATTTGTTTTATTGGATCATAAATTAAATTATCTATTATTCTGAAAAGTCAAATTTACTAAATAAAAAGAGAATAAATTTCTATTTCAAAAATATACTAATTTCCTTTATAATTAAAAACTTAGAAAAATACGTGTGTATATAAAGTGATTTCTCTTATTATTTAGTATTAAAGACTAATTATAATCTCAAGTAAAGATGGGGATAATCTAATCTTTAAAATATTCTTCTTAATTTATCATAATTAACCCTAAATAAATACATTTTGAGATTCTAAAAACTTTTTCATGGAATGATAGATAAACACTAAAAAATATGATAACATGTATTAAAATGGAATGTTTTATGCCTTAATTTGCATTAATAATCATATATTTTTGTGTTAACAATTATCCCTAAAATAGTACATTTTGATATTATAACTTAAATTTTCATAGAATGATAGATATATACTCAAAACATGATAACATGCATAAGAATGGAATATTTTTATGTCTTAATTTACTTTAATAATCATATAATTATATTTATAGATTACATGTTATCATTCATCTCTCTCATGTTCCTCTCTCTCTCTCATCCTCCTCCCTCTCCCTTGTTCCTCTCTCTCTCATCCTCTCCCTCTCTCCCATCTCTCTCTCATCCTCCTCCCTCTCCCCTCTCCCTTGTTCCCATCTCTCTCTTGTTCCACTCTCTCTCTCCCATCCTCGTCCCTCTCCCCTCTCCCTTGTTCCCCTCTCTCTCTCTCCCATCTCTCTCTCCTCTCTTTATCTACCCTCTCTCTTTGTAATCTCTCTCCTATATTTCTCTAGCCTCTCTCCAATCTCTCTCCTGTCTCACTCCCTCTCCTCTCTCTCACGTTTCTCTCCCTTTCCTCTCTCTCTCTCTCCCAGAGAAGAAATTTATCTCACCACTTTTTCCTCTTTCTTCTCTTCCCTCCCTCTCTCTCTCTTTTCTTTCGCCATCCCATCATAGTGCATCCCTTTCTTGCACAAGCATCTCCCTCCTCTCTTGTGTGCTCTACCATCTTCTCCCTCCTCTCTCTCTTGCATCTCTCTCTATTCCTCTCACTCATCTCATCTCTGTCGTACATCTTTTCTCCATCGCTTCTCTTTATCTCTCTCCCTCTATTGTCTTCCTTCTCACTTCTTCTCTCTCTCTACCTCCTCTATCTCACACACACTCATGCGGGAGAGAGCTTCATGCACAACACTTCTTGCCACCCATTTCTCCCGCCCATTTGTGAAATAAAGAGGAGAGAGGAGAGAGAATAACATTATTTAAATTTTTAATTTTAAGTTTTGACCTGCACAACTTGATTGGAGCTCATGATACTTAACTAACACAAAATTTGAGGTAGCTAATGAGGAGAGAAAAACACATCAAAAGTCTAGATTTCTTTAAATTCAAAGCTTGATATTTGACGACCTTAATAGAGGTTTAAGCTGAAATTTTATGGGCATGATCGCCGTTTTTCTACTTCTTCCATCTATATCCTTGGATCATTAAAAGGGGACAAAAAAATTTACATTTTTAAATTTTCATTTGTGGCTTCTAGTATTGGCTAGCCAGAGAAAAGAGAGCATCAATCAATCATTCTTTGTGTACTGAATATCATTTTTAGTCAGTTTCTTTTATTTTTTATTCATTCCTCATGTTGGATGCAAGTCACCAATTCCAGATGAGATGTACAGGCTCTCAAATGAGTGATTGATCCAAGAGCATTGCTAGAATGAGTTTTGATCGCAAACCTTTATATTAGGGTTTATTCATTTTGATCTCTTCCATTTTATCAATATTTTTCATTCACATTTTCAACCCCAAATAACCATTCCACATCCAACCAAGAATTTTTTATCTTCAAAAGAAGATCGAAAGTGTTTGATTGGATCACCGCATCTTTGCATACGTCTCCCTTCTTTTCATCGATCATTTTTGCTTTCATAATTTATAAATGTCAAACAAATAAATCCTTCATTTCAATATTTTGATAGTCTCCTTGTGGATTTGACCTCAAATCGCCACTATTCTAAATTTTAAGATCAAATTCAAAGAGTTTACTATAATTTCTAATATGTGAACTTGTGGTTCAATGACTGTGATTTTTCTATTATCACTAAACACTTGAACAACTTTGAGAATTCCTTTAATGAAACTTTTAATTATGGATTTTAATCTATACTATATGATAGGATCATTTGCTCTTGGTGCCTCAATTTTTTAATGTTAAATTTTGTGTATTACATTGTGTTCGATATTTTGATCAAAATTTTGAGAGCATATCGAGCATGAGGTCCCATCACTTTGGTTGTCACGTTGTCCTCCAAATATTTTCATCCTTGTAGCATCTGCCCTATTCATCATATGATCTTGCCCTACCTCATACCGCAGCCTTTTGGTTGCCACTTTGACTAGGGCAAGTATTGCCTGCCTCACACATGTTAATTGCCACCACAACATGTCCACAGATATTTTTAAATAGTGTCTCAATTAACACTACCAATTCTTCCACTAATAGCTTCTTAAATTTTTGACACATTATTTTGGGGAAGGGCACCAAATTTTCTTTGAAAGAAATAACCCTAATAACATGCATTTTATGTGTACGAATGTAGGATTCTCAAGTGATTTTCATTATAAGTCGTAACAATATGATGCATGTTATCAAGTTTTTATTATATGTTCATAAATCTCATGCCATTTTACTCAAGTCCTTGTAATGCACTTTTAAGTCTAATTTTTCTTAATTAATAGTTTTTGACCTCTTTTGATCAAATATTTTGTTAATCACACTATTTATTTGATACTACTGAATTAAAGACTTGAGAAGGTTTAAGTTTGAAGAATAAAGAGAAGAAAGGGAAAATTTTGATCTTAATGCAATTTCAAAGTAGTAGTGTCTATTTTTAAGCCAAACTAGTTATATTTATGGGGGAAAAATCCATTGATTCTCTTGAAAATCCTGGAATTAAATGGCATAGAAATAAAGATTGTTGAATTCCTCATCCAATGAAGAAAATTTGGTGAAAAAAGGATATATATTTTGAAATATATTGATTATGTAATGTTTTAGGGATTTTTATGATTTTTAAAGGATTTTAAGGAATTTATTTTGATGAGAAAAGGCAAAAGTAGGTGGGCCCTCATCATGTAGCTAACATGGCATGTGTACCATGTGATATTCCTCTAACAAGCTAGTTGGGCTATGGGTAGTTTAGGTGGTAATCAAGTGGCACTTCTTCAGTGCTTGTGGCACACACATAAGTGGTAGGATACGGTGTATGAATTGGACCACAACCCCACGATGGCTAACACATGGCACATTATGGCACAATAATTTTCCATAAAGAAAGGACTCACAAACCTCGATTAATAGTTCTTTCTCTCCTTGCAACATAAGCATGATTATTGGGTTGCAATCCAATGATGAGAGCTGAAGCAATGATTTACTCCTTAGTTGGGCAAGACATGTCATAATCATTGCTCTTGTGCTAATCAAACACAAAAATCTAATGACAAAAATCAGGTTCGGACAATCTATCTTCATCAATAGTCCATTTTTGGTGTGACAAGGTGCAATCTGGACTCTCCATTGCCCCATAACCAAAAAATTGGACAACCTATAACTCTTCTAACAATTTCTATTTGTTTTTAACTATTTTAAGGGACACATGTTGCAATAACAAAGCCATAATCAAATGATTGGCACTTAAAACAGCCCATTAAAAGTTGTTTCAAGACCAAAAACCCCATAAATAGGGTTTCCCCTTTTTCATTTGTGCTTGGACATGTAGGGCATGTTCTTGGCCAAACTCCTTGATTTCACCTGATTGATGATTATTTTACACCCTTCCCTAAATTGACATAGAGGTATGCATTATTCTCATTTATTTCCCTTGAAATGTGTGCGGATTTTGTGCTTGAATGCCGACAACCACCATCAAAGAATCATTATATGAAGCCTTTGACCTGGGTACATAATATCATCTTTGCGACACCTCCTCATTAGTAATCTTCCTCATGTATCAAAGGTGAATTTAGGGTTATATTAGGAATAGGAGTAGGATTTCAATGTATGTTCAAAAATTGTGATTCTCTCTCCTACCATTTCTATGATCTGTCTTCTATATCTTCCTCATTTCAACTATGATTGAAGCCTGATTTGATTCATTAAATTCCTTTATTCTCCTCTCTTTAAATTTTATATAATATTTATTTTCTCATATAATTTGACTAAATTCTACTATTTTCATTTATAATTGTTGTAAACCCAATTTCTTGTGGATTCGACTCATATTCACTATTGTACTTCATTTAATTTATCATTCCAATTAATTTGAGTTTATTTTCTATGTGAAAATGTGTATTATAAAATGTATCATTAAATGGCACATTTGTCAAGGAATTAGGCTTTTTTAAAGATTTCGGTTATTTCAACTATGTCAACTCCTAGATTTCCACATTTTATGTTTCTTGACCTTTGATCTCCCGATATCATTTCATCAAGAGGAAAATTAATTCAAATGAGCTGATTCCTTCACCTTGAGGGTGAAAATTTAGTGTCATGTTGGATTTCCTTTGTGCTTACTACTTTTGTAGGGTGAATGGTTGCAAAAATATCTCATTTGTTGCCATTTCTCAAATACTTTATTCTTTCTAATGAATTATCCTACATGGTTTGATGGATATTATGCAGCCTATAAGCCAATCACACTTCCATGTATCTCGTTTATGTTCATTATAATAAAATTTACTGATTATCATTCTTGTGTGATATTTCCAATGAAGTCCATGGACATATGGAATGACTAAGTGAATTATGATGAGATCATAATACAATGATCATTGGTCTTTAAACATATGTTCTAAACATTCCTATTCATGGGATATTTAAGAAAGACATCAAATTATCCTAAAAGAATAGCACTATACGATCCATCTCATCTTATGGTTAAGTCGCATAGTCAAATCTTCATCGAAGCACTAGAATCATGCCACACATCCATGTGAAGAAGAATCATTGCTTAATCTCATCGATTAGATCTTCATCAAACGCTTCAGATTGCACCCAATGTCCAAGTGAGTCCATCAAGCATAAAAATATTAGTTTTTAAGTCTAAAATCAATAAAGTGGGGCCCACTTGGGCCAACTGACATGGTAGGCAAGTATGGTAGGGAAGTATTAGTTTTATGTTAATGGTGCCCAATGGGCCTAATTGAATTGATAATATTCCTCTTCTATGAGTAGTAAAAATATTCTTAATTTTATTCAATGTATGACTAATTTCAACTAGTTTTTGCAATACATCTGACACGTCAAGGATCTTATGATGGTCCAATTTATTCTAAGCTATCAATCATCACCTGATCCATTTAGGTGGGGGAGGGGGGAGGGGGGGGTGATGACCTCGATTACGCATGTTTTTCATCGTTGTTGTGTATCGATTTCATGCAATAAAATTTATATTTCCTTAGTATAGTGTAAGCAAGGGTCGAATCTACAGGGAGCAGAGGTAATGAGATTAGATATTCAAATGAAAGGTGAGAGAGCGTGGAAGAAGTGAGAGCTTGAAAAGAAGTGTAAACGTAAATGTGGCATGTCGAGATGAATATGAGTGATAGTTTTTAGGTTTCTTTTTTAATTATGAGAGAAATATGAATTCCAATGGAAAAACAATGTAGAAAGAAATGTCATGGGGATGAGATGATGACAAGGTGAGAAGAGTGGTCGGCGGTAGCGATGGATCGACGAATCGATGTGCAGAGATAGGGAGAGAGAGTTGCAAGTCTCAATGATGTCAAAGCCACTCCATTAAAAGAAAATAAGAAAGAAAAATAAAAGGAAAATACAACTTTAATGTTTATGGAGATGATGAACACAAGCAAGAACTCAATCCGGATTGTCGCACAAACCCCGTCGGTGTGCCCATCCTAGGCCGGGTGATGATCGATCCGCTCCGATCACGATCTTTGCTTGCTCCCTTCTCCACTATAAGGTTGAGCAGTAAATTTCTGAATTCAAAAATCTGAGCATTTCTATAAATTTTCACTTTAAAAGTAAGTGGCATTTTCATAAATATGCTAAAAAAAAATCTGAAATGTCCCTAAAAAATTCAGAAAAATTCTAGAAAAATTTCAGAAAAATCCCTAAACTTAGAAATTGCATATCTCACAAAATACAACTCCTTTTTTCAATGAAATTTTCTCCATTGGATCAATAATTTCATCCCAAAATATCTAAAATCATGAGAAAAAATTAAGGTCTCATTTAATAAAAATTAAGCTTGGTCCAACCTCCTTAGAAATAAGGAGATTGGCCCAACATTCACTCTAAATTAATTTTGGATTAACCTAAAAATCTGATGATGATCCCTTACCAAATTCAAACCTTATTTATCACATTTCATAAAAATATGGTTGTCTTGGTGTTCAAATTTAGTAGAGAGTTGTTTCTTGTTTCCTCTTATCATCATCCATATCCATGCTTTCCTACTTGCATACCTATGCCCCTACATCTAAATAAATCATACAACCACTTGACTTTGAAAGAGTCAAATGGGGTTAGTCTCATAGTATAAGTAATTGAAAATAATGGTGCATGATAGGACATATCTATTTTTTTACCAAATTAACACTAAATAGATGCAAGTTGAGTATATGAGTGGAATGAAATGATGAATGCAAAAAATATCATAAAAAGATGATAACGTGCATTATATGACTAAGAATTTTGTGTTAAAACCCATTTATAATGATGAAAATGAATGCATCAATGACACGTTATCAGGGGGTACACAACATGATTTGAGTGGACGATGGCTTTATAGAGGGTGATTCAACATCCACCATTGATCTTCACTAGGAGGGTTCATCAAGTGAAAATATGGGCTGCAATGCCATTTTTGACAAGTGGCAACACAAGAATCATTCAATTTTCAACGACTTAATTGGATAGCTAAGATCTTTCACTTCTCTATCTCTCTCTCCCCATAGCACAATGTGGTCGCATTTGGACAAGGCAATCTTGACCAAACAATCAATAACTTTCATGGAAGTTTCTTCTACATATCAATCCAATGCTATGGTAGAATCTCACCCATTAATCATCACTTAAGATGATCAATTATTTGTGACTTATTCAACATTTTAAAACGCTATAAAACCTCTCTCTCTTTTGGAAACCATATTCTTGGGGTTAAAATCATTTCTATTAGCCTTGTTCATGATGTGGCCCTTGATTATCTTGAATTTAATGGGTTCTAGACTCGTTTACGCTTCTACTGAGTCCTAAAGATAGAGGCTTTGATGTAAACTTAGATAGGATTGGCACTTTGAGCACTAAATTTTTTCAATTAAGGGAGCAATGTGAGGCTTTTTTTTGTGACTCCAAGTTGATTTGGTGTGATTTTCTCTAATATATAATTTGATACATCTATATTCACTTTTTTCAATAGATTAATTATTATGAAGTTTTCTTGACACTTTTTCTTTCATCCTTAATGATTTTCTCTGTCAAACTTCTCTCTCTGATTTCACCTTGGATTTAAATTTGATTGACATGTGGATTGATTCATTAGAAAGACTTGCTCATCTCACCTCCTTATATTGTACAATTTGACCAACCAGTATTCCTCTCAAAAGTCAACCCTAATTATCCATAGACTTGACCTTTATTAACTAATTATACTAAAATTAATCATTATTTAGGTAATCAATCTCACGTTTTTGGTTTGTCACCCCCTCCCATAAAGATTCAATTTTGGAAAGCTGATAACATGCATATTTTAACTTAACTTTCTTATCTTATTTAACTAATATTCATGCTTATTTTATGTAATTATGATGCATGTTATCATGGTTTTATGAATTTTCTCCATTGGTATGTCATTTTACTAAATTCTATATTTTTACATAATTTAGGGTTAATTATGTGTTTTATTGATGTTTGATCTTTTGCAAGGTTAAATAATTGGAAATTAACCACTTTCCTTGATTTATTTTGACTCTATTAGATAATTAAAATAATAAATTTCAAGAAAAGAATGATAGAATGAAGCAAAATAGATTTCTAAAGGATGGATTTAATATTATTTTTAATTCACCTTATTTTCTTGCTTGAATTTATATTTTAGGTGATATGATATTAAAGATGAAGAAATTTTTGATCCAATGGAGACAAATTTCAGTCAAAAACGGAGTTATAGAAATAAAGATATGAATTTCTTAATTTTATAGATTTTTCAGAATTTTATTTTGATTTTTCAGGTATTTTTTGGATTTATTTTCTTATTAAAAAAAGCAGCAAAAAGGGTATAATTAATCGCGCGGGACCCGCGAAAGCTGACGTGGCACGGCGCGCACTTATGGTAGCGCCACGCGGACAAATGCAAGCACCTACGTGGCGCGATGGCGACTAGGCCGGCATTTCATGGGCCTACGGGTTAGTGGGCTCAGGTTAGATAGCGGGGGTGATGTTAACGATTTATGCAGTCGTTGAAAACACACAATCACCGGGCAAACAAAATTTATAGTTCCGAACTCACAATAATAAAAATATGAAATCAAGTATAGTTTTAGAAAACTAAAGGTGAAATTGTCAAATTTCACCTTGTATTTTAAGAGTAATTGCTCGCAAGTCAACGCCCAAATTCAGATTAAAAATGAACAATCGATGGTCAAATGTCAAATTGAAGGGTCAAATGATGATGAAATTTTACGAATTAGATATCCACATAAATCTGATGAAACAAGGAATCCAATGAAACCAAAATCAAACGATTTGGAATTAAGATCAAGGAGAAATCCTTGTTTCAAACTCAGCAAAAATCTGCACCCAAATTTGGACAAAACGATGAACAATTTGATTTCTAAAATGAAATTACCTATTTAAATCTAATCTAAACTACATAAATTGCAAGGGATACAATCTAATCACACTACTAACCCTATTGACACGAAGATTAGGCTTCAAATCGCGTCGATTAAAGTGTATTTGCTCGATTTCTTCTTCGGCGTGCGTTCGGCGTTCAAGGGGAGATTCCGATCGATTCTTGCAATGATTCGTGATCAATCCTGCCTCAATATGGTCACAATTGTGTTTAGAACGCAGGGGGATCACGAAGAACTTAAGATTTTTCTCCAAAATTGCTTAATTGCTTCACGATTCAATCAAAAGTTCAGTTTACAAAGGAAGAACATTGTTTTTATAGGAAAAATATCACAAAAAATAAGGTCCGTCCGATTTGCTGAAGGACAATTGGATGGTTGAGATTGCACAATTTTACTGGGCCATGATCCCACGTCTCCTTCTTTATCGCCCGTCCGATCCTCATCGTCGTCTCCTTGAGCAGCCACATGTCACGTTATAAGTCATTGATCGTGCAACAAAATTGTGGCTGTTCGATTTCATTAATGAGATCGATGGCCTAGAAATTGTCACGTGCGTTGATGCTGATCGGATGGACCCGAGTCCACCCGATTAACGCACCTCCATTGACGCGATCGTATCCAATGCTCCCCACACTACCACGTGTCCTGCGAACCTGCAACAAAGGAAGGGAACATAGTCCCACAAGGAGGAAAAGAGGAGGAGAAACCGCATATATAACATAGAATCGCTATAAGGGGTGCGTCGCCCATATGGGCCTAGTACGCCCCCCATAGCTCAGTTGGACCCACTAACCCGTGGGTCCATCAACTGCCAGCCCAACATCCATGTGTCCATAGAGGCGTCCACGTAGGGCGTCCACGTGGGCTCGCGTGGCTCCGCCATGCGCCACATCAGCTCCGCGGATCCCGCGCGAATAATAAATCCTTTTTTTCTATTTTTATTATGAAATAAATCCGAAATAATACCTGAAAAATCAAAATAAAATCCAAAAAATTCTTTAAAAATTTGAGAAATTCATATCTTCATTTATATAACTCCTTTTTCGACTTAAATTTTCTCCATTGGATCACAAATTTCTTCATCTTTAATATCATGCCACCTAAAAAATATAAATTCAAACAAGAAAATAGGATGAATTCAAAATAATCTTAAATAATCCCTTAAGAATTCTATTTTGTATCATCACATCATTCTCTTCTTAAAATTAATTCTTTTAATCATCTACTAAACTCAAAATAACTCAAGGAAAGTGGTTAATTTCAAAGCATTTAACCTTGCAAAAGGTCAAACATCAATAAAACACATAATTAATGCTAAATAATGCATAAATATGAACTTTAGTAAAATAGAGAAAATTCATAAAACTATGATAACATGCATCATAATAACATAAAATAAGCATGAATATTAGTTAAATAAGATAAGAATTTAAGTTAAATATGCACGTTATCAGGGGGCGTACTAGGCCCATGCGGGCGACGCACCCCTTATGGGGGTTCTACCTTTTATACACATCATTCTCCTTTATTTTTCTTCGTGTGGGATTATGTGCTCCTTTTGTAGGTGACGTGGCGGCTCAAGATGCATCGGATCAACGCGCGGCAATCGACACGCGTCAATCTGGTGGGCGCTGATCCACCTGATCATGATCGACGCACGTGACGATTTCACAGCCGTCGATCTCATTGATGAAATTGGTCGGCTGCGATTAATCGTGTACTCGGCTAATCGTAGAGGGACACGTGGCTTCATCGGGTACTCTAAAGAAGATCAGATGGCGATTCATAAGGAAGAGGTGGGCCCACGTCGTGGAAGCGTGCCAATAATCGCGTGCAACATGGACGTATCGCGATCATCCAATCGACCTTTAGCGAATCGGACGACCCGCATTTTTTGAGAGGATTTTTCTATAAATAGTTGTTCTTTCTCCTTGTAAACCAACTTTCAATTGAATCGTGAAGAAATTTAGTAATTTTGGAGTAAAATCTTAAGTTCTTTATGATCCCCCTACGTTCTAGACTCAATTGCGATCATTATGAAACATGATTGATCACGAATTGTTGCAAGAATTGATCGGAATCTCCCCTTGAACGCCGAACTCACGTCGAAGAAGAAACCAAAAAAATACACTTCAATCCACATGATCTGAAGCCCAATCTTCGCGTCAATCAGGTTAGTAGTGTGAGTCAATCGTAATTCTTACAATTTCTGTAGTTTATATTAGACTTAGATAGATAATTTCACTTTAGAAATCGGAATTTTCATCTTTTCTCCCAAATTTGAGTGTGGATTTTTGTTGATTTTCAAACAAGGATTTCTTCATGATCTTAAGTCCAAATGGTTTGATTTTGCTTTCATTAGATTCCTTGTTTTATCAGCTTTCTTTGGATATCTAATTCGTAAAATTTCATCAACATTTGGCCCTTCAATTTGACGTCTGACCAATGACTGTTCATTTTTAATCCGAATTTAAGCATTGACTTGCGGGGGCAATTACTCTTTAATACAGGGTGAAATTGACAATTTTCGTCTCTTTAAAATCCTCTGTTCTAAGATTTCTATTCATATGTGAATTGTTTGTAAGATTTTGATATCATTTGGTTAGTCAATTTCATGATTTTGACCAAGGTCTTCATTTCAGGATTTTTCTGATTATTGATTTTCAATAAATCATAATAAATCCAATTATTCTCTAAAAATCACATATTTTCTATCAAAATTTTTCATTTTCTCTTTAGTTTCTGAATATATAATTTTTGTAATATTTGACCACCTTTTTCTTCTATAATTTTATAGAAAGTCAACGTCTAGTCAAAAGTCAACACTTTGACCTTGACTTTTGACTTTTCTTCGTGAAATCATTTTCTAAATTCTTGAAATATCTTTCCTCACCTATTCATATCATTTCCATTAATTACATATCACTTTCATTTCTTAAAAACCCTAATTAGACCTAAGTTTGATTAAGTCAAGTCTTCGATCAAAGTCAACCGTGTTCTTTGTGGATCGACCCGATATTTAAAGTGTACTTGATTTCATATCTTTAAATCATTATGAGTTCAGAATTATAAATTTTTTTTGACCGACGTTTGTGTGTTTTCAACGACCGCATAAATCGTTTCGTTAGAAGCCTGCCCAAGATGGCCATGTAGACTTGCCCTGCCATTGCTAGCTTAAAAATATTGGACTACGTAGGTTGGCCATGTATTGGTGGCCTCCGTCTCCAACTCATTTATTTTTGTGTCATGTCTTTTGGCTAAAACTCATCATGTTATTTTGATGATCTATCGTCTCTTGCATTGGCAAAGTATGTAACATGGAAACAAGAAAATCATGTATACATGCCCTTCTTATTAACTCTTCTTGGATCATTGACTAGAGATCCTCTACTCATATGAAAATCAGTTCATCTATCATATCTCCTATCATTTTCACACCTTATTCCCCTTCTATTTTCAATTTTATGGTTATTTCTCTCTAAGAAATCATCTACTTCCTAACTTCCCTTGAATCCTTCTCTCCATTAGTACCATCACTCATGCTTTTAATTGCTTTATCATAAAAAATTTCCTTTTTAACATGTTTCATAGCATCTATTAATAATATGCATGATTGGTTTGGGTTGTGAAAATGGACATGGCATCTATGCGGTTGTCTTGAACCATCGCTGATTAGGTGTTATTTCCTTTTAGCTAGTTCAAATCCCTATGCTTCCATTTTTTGTAGCATAAATGACAAATTACGCAAATTATTACCTTGGATTCTCTCTACACTGATGTGTGAGTCAAGTCACTTGGGAAAACCAATCCTTCATCATATTTTCCAATAATTACTCATGCATTAGCTAGATTTTTCTCCTCAAATATAAATCTCAACTTGTCTCCAGCTTCCAATAGTTCATCATCGAGGTCATCATTGAATATTCTATTGCCCAAAATTCTCCACACTGGCCATGCCGTCAAATTTGTTCAATCATCTCGTCACACATTCTAGGTTAATCACACTGTCATTCATCAAAACTCATGTGCTTACACCATTCAAAAAATGGACATAGCGAAAAATTCCTCTTTTTAAAATTTATGTGCCCAATTACCATTTGTTTCTTTGTTTTCAAGATTTCTACTTATCTCCTCAACCACAATAATTCAACTACCCTTGGTTGGACCATTCCCCTCCACTATTTCTTACTGATTTATTCATTCCATTACTCAATGCATGGTGGATCTCGCGATAGTGAGAAAGGCCACATACAAGGGAATATATGATATAATAAAATAAATATTGGGAACCTAAATGACACTTGAAAGGGATGAATAGGTAGATGTATTGTATGAATTTTCTCAATATAGGAAAGATATGACCATCCACAGTAGAAACTGAAGATAGGTTAGAAAGATGAGACAAGATTGAAACAATATATGTGTTAGCCGTACATCTCCTCCAATAATCATATTTTTTTAGTAATGAACAAGATCGATGAATTAGACTTCACTTGGTTTTTTTTTAATTCTGCCATCATCTTTTAAACCACTGTCCTTGCTTGATACAATGCTTGCATGTTGGATAATAATAATAACCATTAAAATGAATCCTTTCTTTTCATTCATGTATAGCATGAGAATTCCTTGAGGAATATTCTAATAAAATATCATTTTTATTCTTTGTTGGATATCAAATGGTGATCATTTTATTCTTCAAAATTTTATGAATTTGCCAAATTTTTCACCCCAATCAAACTTTAAAATGATCAAGAAAGGACCAAAATAATAATTTTCCTCTTTTTTTTCCCAATAAGAGGTATGACCTAGGTGGGATCTGATTTGGTTCATCATAGGTCTAGTAAGAACGACTAAGAGGTATATGCTATTTTGTGATCTATTAAGAAAGAATTGTGGGTCTTGAGTTACCCATACCTTGAACCAATATGATGTTTAAAGAGGTTTCGGAAATGTTAATTTGTGCAATTAGATTTTTGTAATCAATGACTAGGATGACATGTCATAAAGTGCAGGTAGGGTTCTGAGGATAATTTTAGTACCATTAGATGAAATAGGAAGATTTTGCCTCATCCACTTAGGCCAAGGTGATCACTTAATGGTTGCCATTATTAACCAATCAGAAATAGTTGAAAAAATGTTCAACAAATTGAAGGTTTAAACCTTGACAACTTGCCTTAAATGTTATCAAAATAGAACAATCTAGAAACTCTAAATTGAAGTTCAAGTGAGGTAGACAAGTGTCATAAAGAGAGTGATATTAACTTTCCAAGAAAAACTTAGTGATATTGGTACGAAAAACGAAAAAAAAGAAAAATAGGTTTTTTGACCAAAAAAATGAGGATTTGACTAACACTTATCACACAAAAAATAGAAAATTGATGTTGGAAAAGGTAAAATATAATTTGAGAATGACTGCACATAAACTGATAAATATAAATGGAGGCTTACACAAACACTAATGGAGACAATTTGGTAGTCTTTAAGAGAGGCTGAGAACAAGGAATGCAATTTCTTTGAGAGTAGGGGAACTCTAGGTCCCAAAAACTATGCAAAAGATCAACAAAGAATAAAGTTCAAGATAAAAAGGAGAGCTTCTACCCCTTATATAGTGAGATAGAGACCTTGCACGAGAGAGGTGGGAGGTAACTACAAATAATATCATTGGGTGCTAATAGGCCAACCCACATATTGGATGTCAAAAATGACATTAGGTATCCACATAGATTAGTATTTCCACCTTCATCATATATTGAGGACGTTAGATCCCATGACCACTTGTATGAAGTTACTAAGGAGAGAAATTGGATGCTGCTTGAGGAAGAGTCCATTTATCTTATACGAATGAATGCATGGATGGTATTGTATCTAGCTTTGAACAAGGTCAACCCTTGGTCTTGAGATATCAGAAATATCTTTTGGATACACTAATATGATTGAACTTGACATGAAAGTCTTTAATCACAATACTCTCAATCATCAAATCTCATATTTCAAAAATTATCCACAAATCATTGGGTAATAGTTATCACACAATTGCTTATAAATATATGAGGGTATTAATTGAAAAAATCAAATCAAGGGGACTTAATCTTCCTCAACGCCATGAGATAAAACTAAATTGTTTGTAGGAAACTCAATAGAACTTGGGTTTTCTACTTGGGAGACCACTCATCTATGATGATTCTCGATTGGAATTAGAGCATCACAAAAAACTGTGAGAGATAGTGAAAAGAGGGGGATAAAATGAGAGAGACATCAGAAAGAGGGGGAGAAGAATGGAGATCGGAGAGAGAGAGAGAGAGTAGGAGGGGTAAGAGTTGATATTTTGATGGAGGGATGTTGTGAATTTTTAAGATTGGTGACCTTGAACTCCCTAGGTTTAATCTTACAACTGGAGAGGAGGGGAGTAATTTCAAATAGCCTTGAAGTGGGTTGTCTATTCAATGAATATAACCAAATTTCATAACCACTGTGTATGAAACACCCAAATATATTATTTGAGGCTATCCTAAGGTTCAAAATAATTCTAAGAGCAAGAGATTTTTGGAAAGGATGATCTATCATATAAACTGAGAAGAATGAGAGTACCTTTATGTAGATTCTTGACTGATGGGACAAAATTCAAGATCTCCTTCTTGATTACTCCTTGCTTTGAGAGAAAAGAGAGAAGGGACTGAAGAGGAATGATAGAAAGAGGGAAGATGTAGGAGAATAGAAAGGGGTGATGGAGAAATGGTGGTTGTGTGTGGTGGAGAGGAAATGAAAGAGGGAGGGAGAGAGGGAAATTTGTTGAGGAGAAGAGAGAAAGAGTGGGGGGGGATAAAAATTTAATTTTTTTTTTAAAATTTTAAATTATGAGAAAAAGTTTTACAAGATCCTTATAAACAAGGAAAGACAAAGAATTGTTTAACCCCTTAAAGGGGTTAGTCTCTTAAAGGGGTGCCTCCTTTTTAGTAGGAATTTCGTGCCTCTTGAAAGGATACCTTGAAGACCCACATATCAAGATAAGAGGGTGCCATGTGGAGGGAATAATTTAGAAAAATCAGATATAATTTAGATACATTAATCTGTCCTAACATCATAGGTTTACAATTGACTTGGTTAAAGAAGGATCTAGGATGCAAATAACTTAAATTTTGAGAGTATAAAAAGGTTCCTATAATTTTGAAAATAGTTTGACTTGTTCAAAGACTCAAAGCTAAAGGTTTTAGGTGAAGAATAGGGTTTGGCGAAGCTAAGAGAAGTACTTAGATGCTAAGAGAAGAAGAAGATACATGAGAAAGAGAGGAGGAGAGAGAGTGGGAAGCGATGGAAGGCGTAGGGAAGAGAGAGAGAGAGAGAGAGATCATAGAAAACCGCATGAGGCAGAAAGATTAGTTGAAGTAATAGGTTCTCACCTTGAAATAGATAAATCCTAGACAAAATTACTTTAACCTTTATTTTAACGAAATATCCTTTATGTGCAAAAGTATTTTGCAAACACCCCTCGAATTCTCAATAATCGATATCTCCCTGTTAAAGACTCTTAAGCGTTTTGCGGCTGAAGACTTGGAGGCGGCGGTGAGCCGCTGGCTGACCTTTAGAGAAGAGGGAGGACTGGGCGATTCCCTCGAGCTCTCATAAGGGTAGAAGGGAGACCATTGGACTGCGGAGATGCCAACAATCGTGAAGCTTTTATCTCCTCAGGAAGCCGCCGAGCACAGTACCAGGGAAGACTGCTGGATCATCGTTGATGGCATGGTAAATAAGTATTGACGCTCCTTTTTTGTTTTCTCGCGCTGATATTTTACGTTGATTGCATCCCTGCTTTCAAGGGACTGTTACTCGCGGATTCTTTTGTGTGCTTTGTTTCTTTTAGCTGAAGAACGCGTCACAGTAACTGAATTGAAATATTTTAATTTATAAATATCGAATAATCAGAATCAAATATTTTAGTTCGGAGAAGAAAATTGCTATAGGATGGTAGTGTTAGCTAATTTTTTTTCATTTTTATGTTGGCCTCCGTCTTAACAATCTCCATTTACTTTCTTTCATAGCGTTAGGGGTTGCTAGCTCGAGTTTTCTGACTGGTGAGATCAATATCTATGTCAAGGTCTTGATGTAGGGCTGGTTAGGATGAAAGAAATTTTAATCTACGCCGTCAGATTCAAAGGCCCCTATTTAAAACGCTCCAAGAAACACCTTGCGCAGTGCTTGATATTTTTTTATGAAGGAGAGAGATGTCAACTTATCATTCTTTTTATCTCAAAAGCGGTTGTAAAAAATGGTCTTATTCTTGTTACTGGGCCGATTACTGCCCATAATTTTATGCAGATCACTGTCAATAAGGCATTCATGATAGCCTAGATCGCAATCATGATGAGATCAAAACGATCCAACCTAATCCCCTTACCTCATTCTTATTTTAATTAGAACATACTGCGATCTTAACTCTCCTAGAAATTATTTAACCATTTCAGAAATTTCTAAGCATTATTGGGCTATGTACCGCAGTCTCCATCAAAATGCTAGTTTTCTAGATAAGAGAGAAGTGCAGTTATCTAATTCATGAATGTAAAATGCAATCTTTCTTGCAAAATTTTGCGCTTTCCGCACTGAGCTATGTTCCAGAAAGAGAAACTTAGCCAAATTGATGTTTGATTCTAAAATTAAATTTTTTGTCAGGTGTATGATGTCACTGAGTACCTTGACGATCATCCTGGTGGAGATTACATCATCCTCGCTGTCGCTGGTGAGATTCCCTGTGTTCGTTTAATCTGTCCAGTTTGATTTGGTTAACCAAATGCGCTTTTTGTTCTGATTCGAGTTCTCAGGGAAGGATGCAACTGAGGAGTTTGAAGATGCAGGTCATAGCAAGACAGCAAGGGAACTCATGAAGGGCTTCTGCATTGGAGAGGTTGACCCTGCTCCACCATTGCCAACAGCTGGGGTAGCATCAGTGGAGAAGCAGCGACTGATTCTCTGGGGTGCTGCTGCGGTGGCTGTGGCTGGGGTTGCCTTGTCAGTGAGTTTGATCTATTCCCGGCGCAAGTAGCCTGATTGACTTTTTCTCTTAAATTTTGGTCAGCAGTATCGATTTATCACAAAGAGCAAAGCCAGTCAAATGTCAATGTTGACAGTTCCCAACTACCATTTTTGAAAAAAAGAAAATACCTACATCAATATGTTGGGCCATCTACTATCATAGTGCTAGAGAAGATGGAAAAATACTGAACTTAGGATCCATGATCTGGTGAGCCCTTTTTTATTCCCTCGTTAAGAGTTCCCACTTATTATCTTTGTTTGTTACTCTGTTTGTTGTGATTGGAGTTTTGATTTGTCAGATGTTGTTAGATTCTAGGTTACTTTTGTGATTATGAGTCTAGGGGGTATTTTGGTTCTTTTTACTTGGAGTGGCTGCATACAAAAGACACATAATTCTTGAATATAAGTGAGCTTATTCATTCTAACCTTTATGGGTTGAGCTCTCTTCCTGAACTGTATTACCTCTCTTGACAGTATCCTTCTGATTTCCACCGCATTCCTACATGGGATTAGAGCATCATTGACATTTCCATGTATGAAATATTTGCATAGAAAACGCTGAATATTATATGGATCAGTAATCTGTATGTTTTATTCGATTTTCAATATGATTAATGTTATTATTGTAAATAAACCATGATAACGGTCTTGTCTTGGCATGGCCCCCAAATTCTACACCTTATCTTATTTCTATAGGCCCATGAGATTGAATTGACTCACAATTAATGGATAAAGAGAAGTCAAGAAAACAAATGGGACAAGAATTCATCATTGCGGAACCATTTATGAACTTCTCTACATTTTTGCTTAGACGTTTATCCCATTGTATCCTTGATAATTTCGTGCAATGACCATGAAAATCCTTGATATTTTTCCTTCCCTCATCATGACATGTCACAAAATGTGTTCTAAAGTGGATTAAGCTCAATTTTATGAAAAGTAGTTTCCAAGGAGTTTGCACTTGGTTGGAGAACTCGCTTGAATGTTGGAGCCTTGACATGATGATGATGAAGGCTTTACCTCAATCAAGCATTAAGTGGATCAATCTTTGAACATGTCTCAGTTAGAAATGGCTTCTTTGTCAAGATGTTGCTTAGATAGGTTTAGATGTCATCCCTTAGATGCATTTTTAGACTTTAGTTGCCATTTTCTCTCTTCTCTAGCACTATGTTGTCTCTCAAACTCCTCTTTATGATGCAATCTGGAAAATATAGAGATGAGTTTTATGAGAGTGAGTGGGAGACTTGGGACAATGAAGATCAAAGGGACTTTACTCCCACAGGTTATGGTTCTTGGTTACAAAGTAAAGAAGTTGAGATTCTGAAGTAAAGAGCCACGTCAAATCCTCAGATGACCTATATATTGTCTTCTTTCCTCGGCCAATTCAAGCATACTTGAATTGGTTAGAAAGCTCTTTTTATCTAGTCTATAAATATCTCTTAGTCCTTATGTTATGTCTTGGAAACACCTCTCATCGGCACCCACTTGGTTTTCTTAGAGTGGGGGACAAACCTACATGTCTCGGCAATAAATTTCCTTCGAACCCACTAGGTCTTCTAAGAGAGGGGATACTTACATATATGTGTTGATAGCACATCTCCTAGGTTCCCACTTGATCCCGGCAGCCTTTGCTACCCTTGTGGGTGTTAGCAGCTCGCCTCCTTAGAAGCTTTCTTTGGTTGTCTCCTCTGTTAACCCTACTCGTGCAGTCATCTCATCATCCTTCTACATAATCTTTATGGCATGCTAGCCATGTCTATGTTACAACTTAAGGGAGAGTGTTAGGATGACCCACTAGGTCCATGTGGGATTGGCCATTGAGTCACATCTCCCTATAACCTTTTTCCTTCCTCTACTCATGTCTGTCTTTGTATCCCTATGCTTCTATACCTTCAGATATCTATTTTCTTACCTCCTTCTCACTATATAAACTAATAACCATAAAATTATGATAGTTGAAAATGCAAAATTACAGATCAAAAGTTATAGTTAACTCTTTGGATTTGATAGTTAAATTTAGAATAGTTGTGAGTCAAGGTTGAATCCTCATGTAGGATGGGTAAAAGATTGAATTTTTTTTGTATTTTTAGATTAAGAAAGTGAAAATGATAGATGATTAAGGAAGATGTATGTGGATGATACGATGAATTGATCAAACACCTCTAATCTCTTATTGAAGATTAGAAATCCTTGATTGTATGGTGGAAATGTGATTTAGGATTGAAAAGAATTATTTGTTGATTGAAAGCATGATAACAATAGAAAATATTGAAATGAAAATATTCTAATCTAAAGATTTACAATCAAAATATATTGTAGAGATACTCTCTGATCAATCATTCTTTTGAGAGTTCATACATCTAGCTCGAAGTTGGCGTCTTTGATCTAATACAAGAAATGAATAGAAAAGAAAAGAAACTCACTAAAAATAATATGAGGTACACAACACATGATTGATCAGTGCTCTATTTTGTTTGGCTACCTAATGTTAGAAGTCACTAAAAAAATATCAAAAACTCTGATTTTTCCAAATCAGAGTTTAAAAAATCGTGGAAAATACCTAGAAAATCTAGATTAATCAAATAAATATCAAAAATATATATAATTGGGGAAAAATAAAAAAAGTTGGCAAAATTTTTTTAAAAATTATAAATTTGAAATAATAGTATCTTTTCATAGAGAATTCTTCTTTGAATTATTTTTTTCCATTTTGATCCTCATGTTGTTTTTTTAATCATATCTCCCAAAATTAAAATATAAATAAAAGAAAGAAGACAAATATGTGTTAAAAATTATTGTCTCTTTATGTCTTTGCCCCTGTCGCCCTTAGTTCACAACTTGTGATCATTAAAATCATGCAAATATGATTAATCCATCCTTGTTTGACCTTTAAAAAGGTCAAATGCCAATTATTCATAAATTAATAGCAATTTATTCCAAATTCAGCTTATGATATGATAAATGTAAAAATTTTATCAAAACACGGTGACATGCAAAATAATTATACAAATTATGTCTTAAAATCATTGAAGAATAAAAAATTATACATGTAAAAATGCATATTATCATCTCTCATATTCTCATTATTAGATATAGATCAATAGGTTCTTTATCCTCTCATCTCTTATTCTAGTTCCGCATGGTAATAAATTATCTCATTTTGCTTTCATGTATAGTCAAATTTTCTAAAAAAATTGTTCTGTTTTCAAAGATCATCATGTTTGATGGAAATCCATGTAGATTAGACCTCGACCTACTATTATTATTCATTTAAACTTCTTTTTAAGGAGTTGAGAATTTTTTTACATTTAAATGTGTGTTTTTAGTGACCGTGCATTTTATGCGTGTCAAAATGTAGCATTACAAGGGAATATCCCATTTTATTATTTAGAAAAAGAATGACATTGACAATTTCTTTCCAAGAGAAATATTACATTGAATTCATTGGACCAAAAATTGGTGGCGTACGACCCCCGTCGCCACCAAGGCATGACACTACGGCGCCGGAGGAGCCGACACCCACGCGCGTCCAGCCCCCTCGACAGGCGAAGACGAAGGATGCCGACTTTCACTACACTAAGTGAGGACTTCATCTCGCCACCACAGACTTCATCAGGCTCGTGCGCGCGGGGATTTATCGTTCTACCCTTTCCTTTATTTCACACTTTTGTAGCCCGCACATGTTTAAGCGGGCCTTTGCATATCTTCTTCTCTCTCTTTTAGGCCTTGGGGGTGGGTTCCCTTCGTTTCGGGACCCTAGCCTAAGGCCCTCTCCCTTTGTGAACCTTATTTCCTTTCTATGAGCATGGGTGTGGGTTGTGGGCATCAAGTGGGCCCTTTCCTCTCTTGGCCCACCATGGGCTCTATAAGAGGGGAAGGGACCCCCCCACAAACCCTAGCCGTCATTTGAGAAAGAAAAGGAGTTTCCTCTCGAGTGGCTGCTCAAGGAAGGTGATGGAAGGGGTCCAACCGCCGACGTCGCCGCCGCCGCCGCCGCACCACACGTGCCGCCGCCGCCACCTCCGCCGCCACCCCTTGCCCTGGCCCCGTATCGACCCGCTGCCGCCCCTGCTGCGCCCTGCTACCGCCGCGCCCAGCTGCTACAACCGCCGCCGTGATCCGCCGCCGCCGCGCCTGCGCCGCCGCCGCCATCGTCGCCGCCGCCGTTGCGCCCAACCGCCGCCGTCGCAGCGCCCAGTGCCGCCGCCCGCTGCCTGCCGCCGCCGCGACCCGCGCGATCCGCCACCGCCACGCCCAGCGCCGCCGCCGCCCTCGCCGCCGCCGCCATCACGCCTGGTCGCCGCCACCGCGCCCTTCGCCGCGTCGCCGCCAGCCACCATCAACGCACCTTGCTGCCGTTCCTGCGGCCATCGTCGTCGATCCTGATCGTCCCGCCGCCGTCTCGATCCGCCGCTGCCGCCGCCTCATAGCCGTCGTAGCCGCCGACCCAGTCCGCCGCAACCGAGGCCTCGATCCGCCGCCGCCGCCGCCTCCATCGCCTCCACTCGTCGTCTCGCCTGTTCACGCCGTCACCCCCCGGGACGCCGTCCGGATCGACGCCCTAAATCGCCTCTGCTCCCGCTCGCCTCGATCTCCCTTCGCCTGCTCCGCTGACATCACCGTTCAACGCCTCCTTCGATCCGCTGCTCTCCACGGTCGTCTCAAGCCGCCGCCGCGGGTCGCCTTCCGCCGCCGTTCGCCCGCAGGGTCGGCGCCTATCCACCCCGCCTACGCCGCGGCGGGCAACGCGAGCCGCGACCCTCTGCCCTTGGTCGTGACCGTCCCGCTCTTCCGCTCCATCCACGCTGACTCACCCCTCCATCAGCAGTCGTTGCCGCGTCCGAACCACCTCCCTCGCCACGACCAGACTGGGCTCGCGCCCCGCAAGTTAGGCACACATCCCCCCCCCCCCCGTCTTTAATTTGAAGCATTACCTCTTTCAGTACTTCCCGCACTTGTTTCTACCGTCATCGGGCCTAGTTAGGTTGAGTGAGTTTTGGTTACGGGATTGGGATCGTGGATCCGGCCGCCGGGTTGACGATCGAGCTCCCACCGACGACTCGAGGTCGCTCTCTCCCCTGCATCGACGAGCCCGGGAGGACTCTCGACCCATCCTACTCGGAGCATCCCAGGAACTCAGTGACGATGTGCCGGGAAGGTTGCTTGCTTGAGTAGGACGTCTAGCCATCATCATATCCATTAGCCACCGTAGGCCATCCCTTCACTAGTTCCCCCATTAGTAATCTTAGCGTCAGGCCGAGCTCATCCCTCGGTCCGACATCAAAAATATTAAGATAAATTATATCCATACTTCCTACATGTTCATCAAGGTGGAAAATACGTTGTCTCAAGTTGATGGGAAATATCAAAATATCTAGAGTGAAACAAATTCGTGCTCAACAAATATTTCCATGATTACTTAAAACAATCATATCTAATTTTTAAAGAAATTTTTAGTCGTTCAGACGAAAGAATGTGCTTGAGATAGAGTTTAAATAATTATTCATAGAAGATATTTGCATCAACAATTCAAGGGTATAAATTTTATGGTGAGACAAAAACATAAGAACTTCACCAATATTTTATATTCACCAAATTGTGTACTCACTTCTAAATATTCCATTTTGATTGTCGTATACTCGTTTCTCGAATCATATTCCCTTCTGAGTTTTTTATAACTTTTTTCTATTATAGCCTCCTGTAAGAATTTTTTAATTATTTTTTCTAGGCAAGGAACATATAAAAGGTGTGAAGAAAGGTCAAAGGTGGTCAAATTAATATTTTAGATGATTATAAAGATCATCCTATCTTGTTGGGAATCATCCACTTCACTAAGCTAAGTCAAGGTAAATCAAAGTTGGTCAACTTTCTCTATTTTAGAGAATATTGACCAAACTATACTAAAATCCTTCTAAATAAAATCATTTTATATTTAAAATGAAGTGGAGGTCACCCTCTAAAGGTGGTCATCCTCCTCATTAGCAAGGAGTTGGTGTCAGCTTTTTAGGAGGTGGGGCCATGTTTGTAAGAAGGGGGGTTATTATCTCTTTTTGAGGAGGTGAGACTCATTCTTTAGAAAGGGGTTGG
This sequence comes from Lemna minuta, assembly GCA_024174645.1. NCBI lineage: Eukaryota > Viridiplantae > Streptophyta > Magnoliopsida > Alismatales > Araceae > Lemna > Lemna minuta. The sequence continues at coordinate 16,360,039 of CM044107.1, read as the reverse complement.
GCCACCTCATTAAGGGGTAATATTACCTCTTTGAGGGCACCCTTGGACGTCCTTGGAGTGTTACATCTCCACCCCCAATGAAAAGATTGAAATATCTATACCCTTGATCACCTAGAACTGTAAAAGATCCTCTCTATATAAAGCTCTATTTTCTCTCTCATCTCTTGTTTTTAGATCTCTCTTAGCATTAGGCTACCATAAGGAAGAGGAGATGAGGTCATGGCCCAAGGAGAGCATTTCTTGATGCTCAATCTTTTAGTAGAGAAGAAATCAAGAGAGGATCGTGATCAGAACAGATTGAACATCACCTGACCTAGGACGAGCATTGCGATGGGGTTTGTGCAACGATCCAAATTGAGTTCTTGCTTGTGTTCATCACTATAAATAGTAAATTTATTATTTTATCTTTATTTTTATTTCTATTTTATTTTGATGTAATAGCTTTGACATTATCCACACTCGCAACTCTCTCTCCCTATCATTGCGCATTGATCCGTTGCTACCGCTCTTCCACCTTGCCATTGTCTCACCCCAATAATATTTCTTTTTACATTAATTTTCTATTTAAATTCTAATTTCTCTATTAATTAACAAATAAACTTAAAAATTATCACTTATATTTATCTCTATAATAGATATTATGTGGCCTTCAAGCGAATCACACCTTCATCTTTCGTTTATATTCATTGAAATGAACTTGTATTCGTTCTCATTCTTGTGTGATGTTTACAGTGATCTCCATAAGCATATGAAATGACTAAGTGAATTATGATGATATTATAATACATGGATCACTCGTTTCTAAATATATGTTCTAAATTTTCCTATTTGTCGGATATCCGAGAAGGGCATTGAATTATCTGAAAAAAATAGCATTATTTGATCTGACTCATTTGATGAGTGGGGTTGATCTTGTGACCATCGATATAGAGACGCCAAGGATAGATATTGGGTGCTCTTTTGAGAAAGATTTCACTAAATTCATTTATATGAATCTCTAAATGGTATTATACAAAACTTTCAATCAGGTTTATTCATGTTATGAATATATATGTGGTCCTTTGACTTGAGACACCAAAGACACCTTATGTATGGATAATCGTGTTTTAACTATGACTTACGAATCCCTAGCCTTGGGATCTACAAACATCCTAGATTTGATACCGCATGAAGTCCTCGAAGGTGACTGAGTGGTCAAGATGGGATCATCTTCCCTCGATATAAGAGGAGATCAACTCAAGGAATGAGGTGTGGTTAAATCCTTGGCCAAGGTAGTAGAAATAATAGATAAGCTTGTTTTGATGATTTCCTACTCGTATTAGTACTAAATTGAGTGACCGATTAGGGTTTGATAGTAAACCATGCCCTAAATCATTCATGAGTCTCTCGTGGATGAAGTATTATATATATATATATATATATATATATATATCATTAATAATCGATTTAACCTAATTGATAGATTGTGTTTCTAGCACGTTAGGTGTCAAGCTACATCATGTGCTTTTGGGAGATATGGAGTATATGAGAACTCTCTCATGAAACCTTTCTGTTGTCAATCACACTGTGTGTGTGTGTGTGTGTGTGTGTGTGTGTGTGTTTGTGTGTGTGTGTGTATGTGTGTGTATGTGTATATGTTGATATGATTAATTATTAAGGAAGGCCGATAAGTGTTATTGGATCGATAGAGTTATTAACTAGCGAGATATATGGACCTAGAGGATCACATACATAAGGTTAATGGACGTCAGTAGATGTTGACATAATAATAAGGGTTTTGTTAAAATTTCACATTCCCAAAGCCTATAAATAGGGGGAGAACGACCATAATAGACATACTCATGCAAGACTAGTGGAGATTATTGACGAGACGAGACAGCAAGGTCGTTGACTTCACACGGTCTCGTGTAAAAAATAAAGCCTAATTTACCAATTTAAGGAATTAATAACGAATTGAGTGGCATAATGGTAAATAAGGGTCGAATCCACAAGGAATTAAGGTATTTTCGAGATATCTTTTGGAAATTCATCAAATTAGACGATGAATTGAGGTGAAAAATTAGGGAAAATTGTAGATTTAGAAAGATAACTCAAAGATCTATCCACGGAATCAAAAATCTCTCGATTTGGATTACTAATTGCGGAGAAATCAAAGAGTGAAGTGGGATGAAATTTTCGGAATCGCGAAGAACATAAACTGAAATTAACAATGAAATTAAGCTAAATTAAGATCCTAAACTAAAAACTGATGATATATGACGATAGATTAGAGGGAAAACTTGTTTTCTAACCCGAGATAACGATCAAATCGATCCAATTGATCGCTGGATCGACGGCTATTCATTCCCCGAATTCAAACGTGAACATCGGGGTTCAAGAGACAAATTCTCCTTGATCGATCGACGAAATCTCACTTTTAATCACACCGTGGACGCGGAATCGAGTCTAGAAGAGATTACAAGTGAGAGATTCAAGGAAAGATGCATGTAGATAGGTCGATTAAGTGAAATCCTCCAAGAATACTTACAAAAGTCGAAGAATGCCTCAATTTATAGGCAAATTGGGCGTAACCGTCCGATTGATGCATTTAATCCTCATCAACGGTCTGGATTAAACACATCAAATTGAATCGTTACGAATATATCACGATCGTCACATCTCAGATGGACGCTCAAGATGCATCCTCGCGATGTGCGTTATAAAACGTATTAAACGGCGCCCGTTGGATCGCGATGTGTTTCTGCGCAATGAATCTGAGCCGTTATAACGCTTGCATTTAAACACGTGCATGATCTGTGATCCGTGGACTGCGCGTCCACTCGATCGGCGCGCTTCGATCGCGATCCAATGCTCCGATTTTAGCCACGTCACCTGCATTTAAATAAATTGTGTGGGACTTTAGTACCACACGGGAAAAATTAAAGAAACAATCGGGTTTAAAATAAGCGCCGATTCAGAGGGTTGAATACCCTTCCGATATACGGAAGGCTGAACATTATTCACTATATACTATGTAAAATATATATGTAAATAATAGCACACGTCACCTTGCCGCGTAGGCGCCGCGTGGGCTCACGTGGCGCTGCCACGTCGCATCCACGTGGACCCGCGCGAAAATTAACCCCCTTTTTACTCTTTTTTTAATTATTTTAAACGTTTTAAATCAAAAATAAAATCGGCAAAATTCGGAAAAAAATCCCTAAAAATTGTAAAAATCATAACTTTCAAAATACAACTCCAAATTAATCCAAATTTCTTTCATTTGATCTGAAATTTACTTATCTATCATTCTAAAAAGTCAAATTATTTAAATAAAAAGAGATTTAATTCTTATTTCAAAAATACATTCATTTCTTTAAGATTTTAACTTTAGAAAATTAAATGAATATTCATAAAAATGATTTCTCCTATTATTTAACTTTAAAAACCACTTATAATCTCAAGTAAAGATGGGTTATAAAATCTTTAATCTTTAATTCATCATACTTAACCCTAAATCAACGCATTTTGAGATTATAACATAAAATTGCATGGAATGATAGAAATGCACTCAAAGTATGATAATATGCACATAAATGCAGTGTTTTATGCCTTATTTTGCATTAATAATCATGTTTCATCATGTTAAGATTGCATGTTATCAATTATCCCCTCTCTTCTCTTCCTCTTTTGGTGATGAGTGTTACAGAGGAGATCTGATCGTATGAAGACTATGTGGATACTGCTAGACACTGGACACTTGAACAGTTTGAAAATTTCTTTCAAATAAATCCTATAAGTATGGTTTTAATCTATGATAGATGATAAGAACATCTCCTATTGGTATTTCTATGCGTAGGATGTTTGATTCGACAAGTTTTCATTGTGTACGATGTTTGTATCAAAGTTTAGGAGAGCTTGACGACTTTAGATCCCAACACTCTACACACTCCATTTACACTCACACTTCTTTCTACGCTTTTAATTCTTTTCACACTCTTATCTTTAATTTGAACATCTAATCTAATTACATCAGCTCCATATGAATTCAACCCTTGCTTACACTATACAAAGTAAGGAAATATTAATTTTATTGCATGAAATCGATACACAATACCGATGAAAAATACGTGTAATCAAGTTCATGAGGAAACTCAAAGAAGGCTAAACCCTGAGGTAGTTGAAGCATTTAAAGAAGAGATTCTTAAGTGGCTTCATGCGGAAATTGTATATCTCATATTTGGTAGTTAGTGGTTCAGCCCAGTATATGTAGTTCCCAAGAAGCCTAGTGAATGATAAAGGTGAAGAGATTTAGACTCTTCTACTAATGAAGTAGCGAGCATGCATTGACTTTCATAAGTTAAATGCCGCCACAAAGAAGGATCACTTTCCTTTACCATTCATTGACTACATATTAGATAGATTGGCAAGTCAAAGTTACTTTTACTTCTTCAATAGATATTCGAGCTTTAACCGGATTATCATTCATCATGACAATGAGAAGAAGATGACATTTACATGTCCTTTTAGACCATTTGCTTTCAAACGGATATCGTTTGGCTTATGTAGGCACCCTCCCCCATTTCTAGAGATGCATAACGGCTATTTTTTTATTATTATTGGGGATAGTCTAGAGGTATTCGTGGATGATCTCTCAACCTTTAGGGATGATTTTGAAAGCTATTTGCCTTACCTAATGAAAATCCTTAGTTTTATGTCAAGATACAACTAACTTTGAGTTGAGAGAAATCCCACTTTATGGTAAGAGAGAGAGAGTAGTGCATGGCTATTTAGTCTCAAGCAAAGGCCTTGAGTTATATAAGACTAAAATAGATATTATTTAAAACCTCCCTCTACCTGACAAGACGAGACCGCGAGGTCGTCAATTTCACGCGGTATCGCGTCAAAAATAATACCGAACTTACCAATTTGATGAAATTGAATCGAATTCAAGGGTATAATGGTAAATACGGGTTGAATCTATAGGGAATTAAGCAATTTCTTGACGTAATCTTCAAATTTGATCAAATCGGGCAAGAAATTGATGGTAGAAATTGGGGAAAATGGTATTTTAAGAAAGTAGACTTCAAATCAATTCCACGGAATCAAAAATCGTCCAATTTGGACTTGATTTCGCGGAGAAATCAAGATTCGAAGTGGAGAGAAAATTTCGAGCGTAAGAACCGTGATTTTAGGTGAAAAATTGATGAAATTAACTTCTCAATCCTAATCTAAACGAAAATTAAACATGATAGGAGGGTAAATTAGGAAAAACCGCTTCCACTAACTCCAATTAGCGACCGAAATAAGGTAACTAAATCGATTAATCACCACGAAAATGAAGAACGCGAAGAGGATGTTCAAGCTGCGATTTCCGCCGATTTACGCCGCCAAATCTCGATTTCAAAGGCTCCGTGGGTGCGGAAATGGGTGTAGAACACGATGGAATCGAGAGATTCGAGAAGATTGGTGTCTAAACAGATCAATTTGGATTGATTTCAACTCGGATGCTTACATTCGTGAAGAACAGGGCTTTTTATAGGGCGAATTTTCGTAACCGTCCGATCGAAACGATCGACGGTTACGATAAATGGTCCATGATGGACCGTTTACAGAAATATCGCGATCATCGGATCGCGGATGGAGGGCCGAGATTTGATCTGTAGATAACGCTTTAAAAACGCTTCAGATGACGCCCCTTCGATCGCGATCGAACGGCTGAGATGCGATCCGCGCGGATTTAATCTCAGCCATTATAACGCCTCCTTTTTAGCACGTGCGTGATGATCACCGGTGGTCCACGCGCCCATTCGATCGACGCGCGTCGATCAATCACTCGGCGCGATTCAACGCTCTCCATCGCACCACGTCACCTGCACATCAAAAGAATGTGTGGAACTTAGTCCCACATGGAGTTAATTTTAGAAAACCGTCGGGTTTATAAGACCCGACGGTTAAGAGAGGTAATAACCCTTCCCCTATAGGGAAGGCTGAAGAACCTTATATATAAAGTAAATAAATATATATACTATATATCACGCGCCACGTAGGCGCTACGCGGGTCCGCATGGCGCTGCCACGTGGCCTTGCGTGCCACGTCGCATCCACGCGGGCCCCGCGCCCATTTTTTTATTTTTTTATTTATTAAAAACGGGTTTGAAAAAATAAAATAAGAAAAACAGTTTAAAAATCCGAAAAAAAATCCATAAATTGTAAAAATCATATCTTTTAATATATAACTCCAAATTAATCCAAATTTCTTTCATTTGATCCAAAATTTAATTATCTATTATTCTAAAAGGTCAAATTAAATAAATAATAAGAGTTAAAATTATTATTTCAAAAATACATTCATTTATTAAGATTTTAAACTTTAGAAAATAAAATGAATGTTTAAAAAAATTGTTTCTCTTATTATTTTAACTTTAAAAACAGTTATAATCTCAAGAAAAATATGAGTTATCAAATTATTAAACTCTAATTTATAAAAATTAACCCTAAATTAAAGTATTTTGAGATTATAATGACTTTTTAAGAGAATAATAGAAAAATACATATAAGTACGATAACATGCATGAAAATGAAATCATTTATACTTAAATATGCATCAAAAATCATGTTTTATGATGTAAATATAGCATGTTATCACTACCTACCACACTTAAGAGATCTATGGAACTTTCTAAGACATTTTAGTTTCTACTGGAGATTCATATTAGACTTTTCAAAAGTTTCAAAGCCGTTAACCAACCTTCTATGTAAGAAGAAAGACTTCATGATCGACAAGGAGAGAAAAGAAGTATTCTGAACTCCAAAGCAAGCCTTGATCGAAGAACCTATTCTACAAAGTCTATATTAAGACTTACTTTTTGAGATGATGTGCAACGCTTTAGATTATGATTTAGGAGCGCTTCAAATTATCTGTCCATTTGGGACAAAGGATAGATAAGAAACTAGTTGTTACATGCTATGCTAGCAGTATACTAGTTGATGCTCAGATGTATTACACAACTATGTAAAAGGAATTCTTGGCAATGGTCTATGTCTTAAAGAAGTTCTAGCTTTATATATTGGGGAGTAAGATCACTATTTACACTAATCATGCAATATTAAAGTACTAGCACTCCAAAAATGAGGCAAAACCACTATAGATACAATAGATGTTGCTCCTTCAAGATTTTGACTTAAATATTAAAGACAAGAAGATGAGAACTCGATGGCAGATCACCTTGCATGTCTCCAAGCTCACAAAATAGCCAATGTACCCACAACATCTCAAAGGAGATGCTTTGTACTCCACTTCCGCATTAGAGAGTGAGACCACGCGCTTCTTAAAACTCCCCCAAGTTACAAGATTCCCGCCAACATAGGTGTAGAAACCAGAGGAACACTTCCACTCATCACAATCTCTACCATAGTTGGAGTTTGAATATACTTCAATACAAAGATGACTATGGCACTGATAAAGAAAGTTGCGCCTAGGGGCATGCTTGAAATAGGCAATAAGGCTGCCCCTAGGGTGACGCAGCCTTAGCGCATGAACAATGTAGAACTTAGACTTGAATCCTCAAGCCTTGATTTATAGGAATAGTTAGACTCTTAATCCACAGAACTAACCTTTTCAACCCTTGAATTCACAAGGGGTTATACTTAAATCCACAAGCACATAAGCATTCTAAGACAAAGAGAACACTCAAGGGGAGAAAGCAAAGCTCTCAAAAAAAAAGGATAACTTCAAATTGTGTCCTCAAGGGTTATAATGGGGGCCTTATATTGGCCTTAAAATGTGAAGGGTCGTCCAAGTGATTTAACCCTTAGAAAGATAACACAAAAGTCTTGAAAAAATAACTTTGACAACATCGATGTGTCAGAAATAAAACTAAAAAAAGAAAAAGTGATGCTTCTAGGTCTTGTCATGCCTCCACAGAGATATTCTGACAGATTTCTTGAACTGTAAAAAATATTTGGTATCCCTAGGTGATACTCTGCAGACATTGACAGCTCCTAGATATTTTCTTGAGGCCCACTAAACTCTAAATGGGCCTATGAAAGCGAGCTGCCTCAGTTTCACCCAAAATTGACACTTGGGCTCTATTCTGGCCTGCATCATAGGGAATTAGTGTCTTGTTTATATCTCTATCTCATACTAGAGAATATCTTGTGAGATCTTGAGAATATCTCCATCACATGATTTTTCTAATCATCTTAAATAGTTGATCTCTAACTCATTTTTTTTTGCTCTTCATGATGGAAACAAAATTTATCAATAAGCATGACTGACTTATTCCATTTCTTGATATATATTGGAAGATATATTGAGAGAGAGAGAGAGAGTAGTTGCAGCTTTGAGATCAACTATTTAAGAATAGTGGGCAAGAATGACCTGGAGAGATAAAAGAATATGAACGCGTCACGTGCGTGAGAACGAGAAAAAACATTAGCGGAGGCAGGCATATCGTTCTTATCCGATCTTACAAATCAGTGTCATCCAGAATCCAGATGGAGACAAGCGTGACCTGGTGATAAAGAACTGAGAACGAAGAACAGAGAGAGAGAGAGAGAGAGAGGAAGGGATCGATGTGGACAGCTCAAAACCACAGGCGCCGCCAAAATGCCCGGCACGGTCAACGCGCGTCTCTATTAAATGTCAACGTCAAGAACGCTATACTGAAGCAAACGGGGAAAATGACCATGGTTCGTTTGGACTTTGGAGAGTCTGATGATGAGAGAGAGAGATCGACAGAGAGACTCCGGATAAAAGTTGTTGCATAACTAAGGCATTCAGGAATACTGATTGAATGATTGAGAGAGAGCATACAACGACAATCTGATGTCGGGAAGAGAGAGAAAGGCCGATTGACTCATTGATCTAAAGGAAAACATTGAGAGACACAAGAGGAGAGGAATATAATGTAACACCGGGAACAGTCGGATGGAGGGAAGGGACAGAAATGGCAACTATTGATCTTCGGCGGCGGGGAAGTTGGAGGCGGGGAAGATCCAGGGGCGATGGCGGTAGAGCATCTGGCGGAACCCATGCTGAGCGTATTTCTCACCCTGCTCTGCGTTCTCCAGTATCGCCGTCATCCTGTCTTCCTTCTTTATCCTGCATTCAGGAGTATCCACGTTTCAGACCATTAAGAGAGAGAAAGACTTAAGAGCTTTATCAAAATTCGAAAGAATTAGAGAGAATGAGAGATAAGAGGCTTACAATGATTCAACTTGACATGACTAAATAGAGATAGACGGTTCGATTGAAGAAAAATGGTGGCGAGTTGCCCTAGACTGTAGCGAGAGAAAAAGCAGGGTGGAGCGAGAATTTGGAGAGAGATAGACTTATAGCTTCTTTATCCTATACTTAGGGAGAGAAAATGAGAGGGATAGGAGATAAATAGGGGAAAGCTTAGGCCTCTTTACTAGACACTTGAATAATTTAGAGAGAGAATAAGACTGTACTAAAATGCAGCTTATGATGAAAAAGAGGAGACTCGAGCTGTAGAGAAAGAGCGCGCACCTGACGGCGGGGTTCATGATCGCATTCCTCGTGAGCTGAAAGACGCACATGCTCGTGACAAAAGTCATTGCACCGATGAGCGGATACACCTGAACCAGAAACCTCAGCAACATTAGAAAATCATCTCTCTTCTTTCTCTCTCTAGAGTTCCAGTACCTCAGGCCGAACCCAGCGAGACATTGTAAGGAAGAAGGTGAACTCGAGGAGAGAGAAGGCGATGGTTATCGAATCAAAGTTATCCTGCATAGCATCTCTCCCTACGTCGTGCTTATAAAGTCGTAGAGAGAGAGAGAGAGAGAGGGAGCCACGATCGGATTCCGGTGGGCTGCTGGATAGTTGACGGGGGACAAACCAGGAGCCGGCCGCCAGTTTAGCTCGTGAGTTTTTAACTTGGTCGTTGGAGAGTCAAGGACGACTTCCCCTCGGAGAAGAAATCTCGGGGCCACGGGTGACGGCGAGTGATTTTTCCAATAGTAGGGGTACGTGCCAAGATAAGAGGGGAACACGTGGACGAATGAGGGATCAGGATGACTAGCATTTCAACTAAAGCGAAAAATGAATGAGGGGTATGAGAAACAAGTGGATAGAGGTCAAGTGTAAGGATAAAACACTCCTAAAATCGTTAGAAAAAATAAATGATAATCTTTTTTTTTTCATTTAGCTCCTTGCAAGCTGAAGCTCTATCTCCAATGGATATATGAAAAAATGGAATACACTAAGATTGGCTGAAAGATGTCTGTATTCTCCTCTAAAGAACGCCTTTAGAATACTAGATTATATAATACACCTCCTCTAAATTTTTACTCCATAAAAATTGCCTTTGATTGTTCTCCAAAGTTTCTAATATTCCATAGTTTTCATTCATCGTGTTCATTCTTGTCCACCGACAAGAATTATCCAAATTCTTTTAGTACAATTAATTCTCTTATAGACCTCTCCAAAGTGCTGTGGTCGGAGTCAGTTCCCTATATGCTTTTCGATATTTGAATAAATGTAATGTCTCTGGAAGGGCTTTCATCTAAACCATTCATATTTTTAAGAATCGAACACTCGGATGATAAATCTAGTTGATTCGATATGATTGTAAATTTGCGGCTTGATCCTAGCCCTTGGTTTAGCCGACCCTTGTCTAGCGTACGTCTTCATTGATTCTTGTTGGCTTTTAAATAACACTTTTTCATCAAGTTTTGAGTTGTTCATTTTATTGTTCATAATAGGGTATTCGAGAAGAGCCTACCTGATTATGGAGTGCTCATTACATGTAGCAACTTGATTTTGATATAAATAAGAGTGAGAAAGAAGGCACTTGAAAACATGCTACTATAGCTACCTATATGAATCAACTTAGCTACATAGTTGTATCTTTATATACTTTTATTTGTGAAATAGGAATATGTTTGAAGTATGGCCCAATAGAGTTGGCTCCTTAGGGTCTTACTACCACATAGAACACCTAACTCACATTCTCCTCTATAATCTCCTGCTTGACCTACTCACATGGTACTAGGGCTAAATTTATTCCCTAGAAATTTTTTGCATTTCTTTAGTAGCTCCCCCTGCCACTCTATCGGCCGCAATCATCAAAGGCGGGTGTTGGCAGAGGTACACAACTACTCATTCGTCATCGTCACACCTCCCCGCCTTGTGACCACCACCCTTAGAGGGCCATTGCATTTTGGTTAGGCCGCCCTACCGTGGTTTTTGCCCTGTCTCGGGAGGGTTGCCTTCCCCAGGAGCCACTATGCCAACGCCCCGTAGCTACAACCATCTTCCTAGTTCAACCATCAAGCTGGCATACACTTTTCCACTTTATATAAATAATTTTTCCTCACTTGATTTCATTCAAGAAAAAGTTGTCCTGAGTGTCAATGCCCAAAATACAACCGCCTCTAAGTTATTCGTCAAACATTTACATGTTCAAGATAAAGAGTCCATGATATTCTTGGTAAGTTGACACTCTAGGGGTATTTGAGTAATATATTAATCTAGGGGAATTACATTGATCTTTAGTTTGTGGGCCTCACTAAATGAGGTATGCATCTCTAAATTATTACTGAGCCGTTTAGCCTAAATGTTTGTAAAACTAGGCTCCTCCCTAGACTTTCTACTTATTTTGAAACCTTGAATTCTTCAAAATGGTATTGCAACATCAGGTTGTTGCAGCCAAAGGATCCTTGCACATTTTTTTCAGAAAATGCGGCGATTTCATCCCTTTTCAATTGTTTTCATTAGATTGGCTTTACTTGATGTTTTGGTTTCACAGTACTCATTTTCCTCTTCTCATTTCTTGCCATACCCAATAATATGAACAAACTTACTCTTCTCATTTTTTCTAATCACAATCTTTTCTCGCATCATTAAATTTTTTCTCATCTCTTCCCTTGTATCAATGAAATCTGCCATTAACCCAACCATTTTTTTTATAAAAAAATTCAACGCTTGTGTCATCATTTTGAAGCTTTAACCTTTTGGCATCATTTTTCCTTAAATTTTTCCCCAAATTGTTGATGCTCTAATCTTTTTCTTTATCATTGGCTAGTTCTCTTTCGCAATTCCTTCTTTTTTTGCTCCTTTGACATTGTTCTTCACATAAAGCTGCCACTTGAAATCGTTATAAATATGTTACTTTTTTGCTGCACTGCTTCAACACATGACCATTTTTTAGTGAATTGCCAGACTTCACCCTCAAATCCCAAGTCCTTTTGTATAACTTATCAGTGTAGAATCACCTTTGAAATTTCACCTCTTAAAAAATATAGTCCTGTGTAGTTTTACTCCATATTCTCTTATTCAAATGTCAAGTCCACTTTCAATGTAAACACTTAATTACCACTAGACGCCTCACATAAACGAAATTTAGTAAAATTTCACTCGACCACTTGAAAGGCATTATTCTTGACCCTGGAGGATCATTATTACCTAGAGGCAAGTGCATGAGCAAGAGGTAATTCTAGGAGAAGGATCCCCTGGAAGGGCTCCGGTTGGGAAAAAGAAGTCAAGATTTCCTATGTATTCGTTATGTTGTTTGATATATTTTTCATTGTCTAACACAAAAGCATAGTGTTTGCCAGCATCTTTTTCCATCCTATGAACATTATAATAGAGGATTTTTCCTGATGGAAATTGGGCAGGGATTGTCTTCTTTAAGTCTCTAACTGACGACGGGACAATCTTTTCGACAAACCCTAGGCCGTCTATCCTTATCTATTGCATTTGGAGGCAAGTTGATCTCTATAAACATCAAAATTGACCGCATTCCAATAGAGATGAAAACTAGGGTCTTCGTCATTAGTTCCGCAAAGGTCTGTCTTGCTTCTTATTCATCCATGATTCACTATTCCTGAGCAGTGTAGTGAGGTAAAAGTAAAGTAAGAGATTGTGAAAAGATTCAAGAATAAACTAGAATCATACACTATTCTTCCCAAAGAGTAGATTATGAGTTTTATTTCAGTACACAAAGGGCATTTATTGATCACAATCACCCGAAAAATTTTACCCTCTATATTCTACCCTAATTTCCCCAGTCAAAATCAGGTCACTAAGTCAATCTATACATGAAATACTTTGGCCAATGGGATTTACCGCACCTGGAAAAATGATCTGATAATCAATTGGCAACATTCAAGGTTATGAAGTAAAGAAGATTGTTTAGCATATTGAAGATATGGAATGACGTCATTGGCAGATGACAGCATTCTGCAGATATTTGGAGACACTACAAATTCTTCAAGATGTCGAAACATACCAGGGGAATGACATCAATTAGATCCCCCACCGAAGAGGTAATCAAGGGAGGACCCACCACCGGGAGCAGCATGGACCTTCGTTGATGGGCGGTCCTGAAAACATAATTAACTTAGCATTACAACCAATATAAGGTTAGAAAAAAATGAAAATTATTCAGGGGACACCGTTCCGGGTGCTCCCCTTGCACATTTCAAAAAAAAAAAAGTTATTTATTCTTATTTAACCAATAGATGTCTTCATCACTTTGTGATAAGATCAGCTGATAAGGAAGGCAATGTCCAAATTTATGGATACTCAAACAGAATATGCTAGAACCCTCAATTGCATATTAGTAATGGGCCACTGCATACAAACACTAGAATAATCACTAAGATGCACCTTACAATTTGACTGGCAATACTGCATCCTAGGAGTATCATCATGATTAACGGCTTATATCAACAAGGATCTCTCAGAAACACACGATAATGAAGACAGGTTAAAGATCATGTGTTGAGACCAAACCGTGATGAAGTTTCCACTGTTCTGGCCATCCGCTCTGTGGTAATTATTCACATTGTTGCCCTGGGTCCCAGATGCTGGCAGTGCTTCATCAACAGGCGGATCCTGAGAAGAGACTGGCGGCGCAACAACAGGAGAGGGTTTCAGAGGAATGACTGGTGGTGGGGTGGCAGAACTGGCATTCTGAGTGGAAGGAGAAGATTTGGAGGGTTTAGGGGCCTCATCGCTCCCAAAAAGGTAACCCAAAGAACTCTGACCACCGCCGCTGCTCACTCCGCGACCCATTTCTTTTCTTCCTATTCATGCAGCACAGAAGAGCACTCATAGGAAATTATTGATAAGAAATTTAAACAGTATTATTCACTTGATAACTTATAGTATTGTATAGGATGTAATGTTTAATAAAAATGAATGTAGACTATTGAGTGCAGGCAATACATTTGCGGCTGACGATCAATCAAAAAATTGCGTTTATAATTTTCGCTTTTGATTAGTAATAACCAAATTTACATCTCTAATTTTATGACCGTAATGTTCTTCTTTCCAACAAAATACTGCGACAATTTTGATAGCTTTTGCCGCATGGCAAAAGCAATCAGAAAACCTTGAAATATGGACATAAATTCCGCAAAAGATTATCCTGGATAGCAAATTTTCAGATAAGATCATCATAATTTAATCTATTCAGACACAAGTGAGGCTTATATACTCATCACCCTGCCTAAAAATTTCAAGAACCAAGAGGTAAGCCCCATCGCAGGCAAATGCCGCGCAATCTAAAGTACCAGAAAATCCAGTGTGGGAATGAAACCAACGAGATACAAGAGAATCAAGGAATAACCTTAAATGAATACATTTTAGATGAGAATGAGAATATAAACAAAATGCGCTATGAAAAACATAGTAAGCAAAGCTCGGTAAAGAAGTGATGCAGAAATTTTTTGCCTAAAAACGAGATCATCCATGATAAAAAAAATCCGTCGAAACAAGATATTGCTAGTGTCAAACAGCCACTGCGGGGCAGAAACCAACGAGACACAATAAAATCAACGAGTAAACCTAACTTTTGGCAACTTCATAGAGAAAAAGAATATAAAATAATTACACATGGCAAACATATTTAACCAAAGTCATATAAGTTGCAATGCTGGCTCACCCTAAAAGCAAGATGATCATGGGTATTGCTGTTTCGTAGACCGAAATGCCAAGAACAAAAATCAGGGATCTAGAAACATGTAGCTTATCGAATTCTCACCTCGATAATCGAAGAAGAACGGCGAAGGAAACCGGAGAAACGGCAACAGAGAGCGATCTAACTGGAGGGTGTTCATTTTTGAACCTAGGTCACGGTATTTATACTTTCCAAATAAATGGGTATTTCGTTCGACTTAAATTATGTAAATAGGGCAATTTATTATTATTTTCATTTATTAAATGAATCAGTAGTAGTAATTATTAAATTATGCAAATTACGTAATGACGGGCTTTTCGGGCCCAGTTCGAAATTGGCGGCTAACCCGGCCCAACGGAAACCATTGAAATTGCTCCCTCCCTCATCAATTAGTCTCCTTCTGGGTCTCACGTAAATTAATTTAATTTATATTAATCGAATCAATAAGTAATTTTAAAATTATGCAAATTACTGAATCGCGGGCTTTTTCCGGTGAAGGCCCGGGCAAACGGTAACCCTAGAAATTGCTTTCCTCCTCTTAAGAACCATGTCTTTGATCCGGACGTACGAGCTATCGAAGTTCTCACACGAAGGTGAAAAGATTCATTCTTGCTTTCTGGGTTGTTCTTCCTTTTACCGGTGATTTCTCTGAGTTGAGTAGGGATCTGAGGGCGGTTATTTTTGGTTTATGATGGCATTTTTTTGTAGAGTGGCCGTACAGAATAACAAACAACGGACTTGATGTCAGATTTTATTTTTTATCCGCTTAGGAAGCTTTTGAATTCTTTATTTTGGAGTTCTGACTCTGGAGATGAGATTTTTAAATAACTCGCAAGAAGTTGCTTCGATCTTAGATAGTATCCATTGAAGAATGTTCATCGTCATCAAACACCCGTTTGATATTTCTGGGTGCGAAGTCTTCGCCCTGGATTTATTCTTTCAGTTGTATTATGCCACAATGGGTAGTCTATTTGTCATTTTCTCTGACTGATTTCGATCCTAAAATTCGAATTTTACTTCTAGGGAGAAAAACTACGTGCAGGAAGCCATATAATGGCGAAGATCACATCTCCTGTTGAAACGGTGAAGGAATTCTGGAACTCCGAAGTTATGGATGAAGAGAGATGGGCACAGAACTCGGTAATTCCTGTTTTTCCTGTTGTTTTGCTGTAATTTTGTTGAAAGACCGAGTTTCTTTGCGAAATTAGCAGCTTAAGTTAAAAGAAATGTCACTTGTTTTTAGAGATTTGATCGTAATTAAGCGAGAAAAATTTTCTTTTGTGTAGAAAACCTTGAGGGCGATTGGTCTGTTCGCTGCTTCAATACTTCTGATGCGCAACTATGGGGATCTAATGGCTATCTGAGCTGTCAGAGAGATGGAGGTGAGAGAGAGAGAGAGAGAGAGAGGAATGTGGTAATGGTTTCTAAGTTTTGATTTCAGTGATTCATGAACAGTTTTTATTATCTTCTGTGCTAGTGGGTAGATAAAACAGTGTCTCACTTGGTTACACAAGTTTGAGAGAGCGAGACAGCTCGGTGACAAACTCAATGCCTGTCTCACTTTGTTTGCTGATGGAATGAGCGTGGAGATATGCGGACTTTTTTGTTCGTGACATATACAAATCACTAACTGCTTTGTTTGACATAGGTGCCTTATAATGTGGCATATAAGGAGAAACGATTTTTAAGTTCTAAATTCACTCGTTCGCGGCCAGTCAGTAGTAACCTTTGTGCCGGGGGTTGAGAAACGGATGTCTCACTTGACATACAGCTTGAGAGGGAGACACAGAGAGAGAGGAAAGGGACCTCACTGCTTGTGATCAAAGTTCTTGGAGCCTGCCATGTGTTTTGGTAAAGACTTTTCCTGAATTAGAGCTGGCCTGAACGGGTAGAGCGTCAAACCAGAGAAATAATCCATGGAATCCTATTTAAATTCAGGTATTCACCTTCCCCCATCCAGTGAAATTCACTCTATTTCAAGTTGATATTCTTCTATGAATTGAAAAACGACAGTTATGCATATGAATATTGTTAATAATAGTTGCCATCTGTTTGTATTATAATTTTATGTATATTATTAATATTCATTAAAAATATTCTAATTTTATGTATACCTTTATTATCGAATTTAAAACATTTCAAACCATCTTAAATAAATAAAAAACTATACCATTGAAAACATTTAAAGTCCAAATTTTGGGAGATCAAGTTAATGACTCTCAACTCTGTGAACTAGACAATGATGTCACTGGATATCAGTTGTCTATGTTAAGAAATTGAGTGCATTTATCTATTATAGTATGTCTCTACGTAAAAAAAATTAATGTATACCATTGCTGGTTGTTTAGCATTTTGTAAATATTCTAGAAGAAGATAAAGGGCTGGTCTAGATTTCTCTCTCACTTGTTCTCCGGATAGATCGAATTATCATTGTTTCCTCTTGAGCCACAACTTCTTCTACCGCTCGCTCTCCCTATGATCAAACCTCACTCGTCTCCCCTTCATCTCTCCTAAGCCTTCTTTATCATCTACAACTCAGCGCCTTTAATATTATATTTGATTAACATAAAACATAACATGCAACCTCATCTATTTCCGGTCTTTCCCAAGTCAAAGAATCAGTCGCAATTATTGATGTAGGAATACGCCATATCTTGTGAAAGAAAGTGTTGGATTCCCATTGCTTGCCGCTTACATGACTACATCGCTTATGATATATCAGTTGAATAATGCATCCATCACTAGGACTAGACCAGTGTGTACCTGCCTTTGATCTTAGTTATAGTTCCGACACCCGCCCAAAAGGAAGGCCAATTGACTTTGTAACGCCTAGTTGTTCTAGGTCATATGAACCAATGTTCTATCGACACCTAACCTAGCCCTTTTACCAGTCACATTCCCTTGTCTATGAAAAAGGCAATACATCGAAGTAATTTTTTTGCAGATCACAAGAAAGTCAAAGTGTAAGTCTTTCAATACATTCAATTTTGTGACATTAGATCGAACAAAATCACTTTATTCTTATCTTTGATGAAAGTTTCACTGAAACACGAACCATTTCAACATGTATTTATGTCTATCATTGTAGGGCTAGCACATCAAATGCAAACGTCACTTTGAAATGTACTATCCAAGGTCAACCTGACATGATTGTTAGTGTGTGAGGGTTTTTATTTGTTTACGAATTTAAGAGTAACCTGTGCAGTTGTACTTTATGTGGTTGCCTTTATAAGGCATGTCTCTCCTAAATACAATATGCTATATTTTCCCTTTCTTCACCTAACCAGTTAATGGTAATCACTCAACCACCATCTTTCTTGCAAATTAGTTGAAGATCTCCTTGGAAACCCATTGACTTTGCCTATTTCAAAAATTATTTCTAAATATGGGTAGTTATTCCCCTATCAATGTACATTGGCGGTACTTTACCTCCTTTGTCGCTACTTTGGTCGTGGCACACCCACTCTTTTGGCATGCCAAGGAGGTCCCACGCTCTAAGAAGTTCCAATGATTGGGCCCTTAAAACATTGTTGGAATCAATTTTTTGTTGCTGCCCTCTAAAGATGCCAATATAAAAAGTAGGGTTTTTGAAACTCTATTTGTAACAATGATTTACTAGTGGATATTATGTAGCCTATGTGCTACATCACGCTTCTATCTATCTTGTTTATGTTTATTTAAATGAATTTTCTTCATTATTATTCTTTATGTGATGTTTATAATGAAATCTATGAGTATATGTAATGACTAGAAAAATTATGATGAGCTCATAATATGACGATTATTAGTCCTTTAACATATGATTTTAAGCATTTTATTTGATAGATATTCAAGAAGTACATTAAAATGTCTGAAAAGAATAGTACTATCTAATCTGAATAAAATGATAATCATGACTTATCATGTGCTCATTGATGTTGAGACATTACGAATAGATAATATGCGGTATTTGGAGAAAGAGTTCATTAAATTGATATGTATTAATCCTTGAATGGTATTATACTTAATTATCAATTAGGTCACAATTGTGTTTGTGGTCCTTTGGCTTGATACACTAAATATGTCTTATGAATAGATGATCATGTTTTAACTATCACTTAAAAATCTCGAGCCATATGATCTCCAAAAATATCATAGGTCTTATACCACATAAAGTCTTTAAAGGTGATTATGTGGTCAAGCTGGGATTATTGTCCTCAATATTTGAGGAGATTGACTCAAGGAATGAAATGTGTTTGAATCATCGGCCAAGCTACTAGAAATATAGGAGGTGTTCTCAATGATTTCCTCCGCATATCAATATTACATTGAGTGATCGATTAAGATTTGATTGTTTCTCATATACTAAGTCATTTATGAGTCTCATATACGAAAGATTATACGTTTATGGTAACTGATGATGGCAAGGTTTCATAAAAGAATTCTTACACACTATATATCTCCTAAAGCACATGGTGTTGCTTGGCACCTAATGGTTTGACAACTTGTCCATTGGGTTATTAACTAGAGAGATATGTGAACCTAAAGGGTCATATACACACGGGCAATAGATATTGGTAAATATAAACATTATTTTGAAGTGTTTTGTGAAAGTTCACATACTCAATGTCTACAAATAGGGGGAGAGCAATCACACCTAAGAGTGTCTCATGCAAAACCTTTTTAGAAACTATCTCCTTTCTTCTCTTTCTCTCTTGGTGAAAAGCGTTGAAGATATGATCCAATCATCCATAGATTATGTAGACAATGCTAGAGGCTAGGCACTTGAACATCTTAAAAAACTCCTTCAATAAACTTTGCAAGTATGAATTTTGGTCTTGGTACTTCGATGTTTTGGATGCTCAATTCAATTTCTGTCTCTATACTCGATCTTTTGATCAAAGTTTCAAGTGCTTTGCAAGCCTTAGATCCAAGAAAAATATTTCCTAGCTTATCCCCAATAAGTCAATGACCATTCTTTTTTTTACTTAATTAGAAAGAATGTCCAATTCATTGATGAATGACTTTATACCTCTAATTTGACTCAATATACTAAATAGGAAATTAAGACATCATTGGACTTATTGAGATGATTAGTGCTTGCTACTTATCTCTTTATTCATAACAATTCCCTTCTATGAGAACACATTGTCCCAATAGATATTGTTACTTTTGAATCCACTAATGCTTTGAGTATAACACATATAACCTATAGAAAATCTTTACAACATTGACGAATTTCCCTCATTTTTAGATCTATTTAACCCAATAAATGAATCAAGTAGCAGTTTGAAACACTTTCAAATATCCTAATGGTAAAAATCGGAATACTAGAGATTGTGTATTTCAACATCTCTATTGTTTAACTCAATCATCAAGGATATCTAGTGTTCTTTAAAGTTATCCATTGGCTGGTCAGGGGAAATGAAAATCGCCAAAAAGTAATTTCAAAAGATCATTTTTAGCGACATAAAAAGAGACAATTAACTAAACGTGACATCAATACACTTGAAAATAATAGAACAAGTGAAATCACGACGATACTCATCGCACAAATTGCAAATATTGCTGCAAGAATGATGAGACCTTCATACTTGCCGAACATTGTTATATGAAAACTGTACGTCATTCCAAATTGAAAGGCCTCCTCTCTTGATAACAAAGGCTCTCACTCGCTATAGCAAGTCATAGACACGCCATGTTTTATGAAGATAAGAGGGACATGGAAAAATATTATGCCACTTCGATGACACAATTTTGGACACGAGTGAATTTAGGATAGTATAGTCAGAAACATTGATACAAAAATATGTTGACATCCTTTGTATCAAATAATCTTTACTATAATTTAGAAATTTAACATTTTTATCCTTCATGTGGATTTTTCGTTCATCCTTCACTAGTTCCTTTCAACATTTCAAATAAATTAATATGAGCATCGGCATGATCAGTGGAAGAAATCTCATGAGTCGGATTTCTTTATTTTCTACTTGAATGGTTAGAAGATTTATAAAATTATGTGATGCCCAGACCCATCTTTCCTCATTTAGAAGATTATTTGCAAGATACGATATTGCTTGATCGTCATCTCTCTTTGAGTCAATCTATCGAGCAATCTAAGGACACGCAGATTCAGAGATTGAATTGGGTTGATAGAAGACTCTCTGAGGCACAAATGGGCCTTACTGGGCAGTGGCCCATTGGGCCGGCTCCTATTCGACAGTGAGGTAGAAAAACGATGTCCACATGATGTTGATAGATGGATGCTGTAAGGAGCCTACCGGTTCAGGGAGAACTGGCCTACAGGCTGTTGAAACTGGTGATAGAGAACGTCAAGCGGAGCAACTGTTGCTTTCTAACTTCAAACCTCCCTCTATCTCTCTCTCTTCCCCCTCTCGTTCTCTTTTACTCTTGAAGTTCCGTCATCCCATGTCACATAGACTGATTCTCTCTCTCGCCCTCTCTGCGATCTGCCTCCTTATCTCAGATTTCTGCTCCATAGATACTATCTCTCCGTCTTTCTCCTCTTCTTGCACAAACTATCTCGAAAGATTTCTTCCCCAAAACTTGCCACTTCCTCATCCCTCAGTGTTGTCTTCCCTACCTCTGAAACCAGCTAATCTCCTCCGTTTTTTCTTGCTTTATCCCTCACTGGCTAACGATTGTCCATTCCTTCTCCAGCTTTCCACTGCTCTAGCTCATTCTCTCTCATCACAGAGCGAGGAGGCTACCATGTCCTCAGGTCACTCGTCCAGGTCACCCCCTGTCCTCAAAATAAGGGCAATCGCAAATCGAATTCAACTTGCCCAAATATTAGCAGAAAATCTCATTAACTTCACACTACTTCCCATTATTTAGTGCGGATCATTTTCTCCAGCATATTATTTCATCTGCCCAGCTTCTTTACTGTGAACTTAATCGACCGGGAATTCAATGACGGGTGTCCTTTAGTTTTCAGAAGAATAAATCGAAGTAATTCATGAAAACTTTAGGTCTGTGGCATAGAACATATTTACCATACTTCAAAATATTGATCTCTGATGCATAATAGAACGTGTTGAATCGTCGTTGATACTCGGCAATCATTGCTCGAGAAGGAATTCATCCTCGGGTAACTGGGTGCAGTTAACCGCAACAGAAAATGCAATACCGAATATTTCAAAAAGGGAATTAAGTCATAAAAAGAGAGAAAACATCCAAAAAACAAATTTCACCTCAGCATCAAGCCATCGACTAAGCCTCCTGCTTCCCGCTATAAACATACGTAAGACCGCACTTACCGCAATAATGACGATCGTGGTGAATCGCCATAAAAGTACCGGCGCCGCACTCGGGATTCGGACATTCCTTCCGCAGTTTCGTCACCTTCCCGGAGGACTCATCGACCTTGTAAAACTGAAGAACCGCTAGCTTGACCTTTTTCTTCTTGTGCTTGATCTTCTTGGGCTTCGTGTAGGTCTTCTTCTTGCGCTTTTTCGCTCCACCGCGGAGACGAAGAACGAGGTGCAGAGTCGATTCCTTCTGAATGTTGTAATCCGCTAGGGTTCTACCGTCTTCGAGTTGCTTGCCGGCGAAGATGAGGCGCTGTTGATCTGGGGGATGCCTTCCTTGTCTTGTATTTTGGCCTTGACATTGTCGATCGTGTCGGAGGATTCAACCTCCAACGTGATGGTCTTCCCCGTTAGGGTTTTCACGAAGATCTGCATCTTTGCGGCGGCGCTGAAGAAAGAAGGTACTTTTTCGAGGTTTATATATGCAAGCCTTCTTATCGGTTACTTTATCGGGTCCGGATTATCCGTTACGAATACAAGTACCAAGGAGTGGAATTTTAATTATTAGTATAAAGTGGAATTTATCGCTATACCGAGTGGAAGATATTTATTTAAATAAAAAATTGTTTCCTTTAGGGGTATTTTCGTAAACATATTAAAATTGTTTTTTCTGCTCCTCCCGCAGCTTCACTCTCTGTCTCTGTATCTCTCTATCCATCTATCCCTCTCGCTCTAGAATTTTCGCCAACCCGTCAAGAAGCGTATCAAATGCCGAAGTAATTTTGTCATATTTTCTATGATTCTGACGGAATGGCTCTAGCGGCGGTCAATGATGTCTTGATTACAAGCAAATTTTTTAGATGTCGCGGTAACGAGTCTGCATTTTCCTTTATCATCGTCGTGTAATCATCATCTCCGTCATGTTCTTCCTCTTTTTCTCTAAAATTTTCCATCCTCAAAACGTTTTTCATGATGGGAGTTTCATGAATTGTTGTCCTCTTGAATTCTGGTACACGTTCCCTAAAGCTTTTAAAATTTTAACTACCGTACACAATATGACATTCGATCCTTATCTCTTAAACCAGGCCATGCGGAAATTCACATTTCCGAAGTATTCTGGAATTTTTTAAAAACCGCTGCAAGTTCTTGGTACAAATGTATAAAAGAAGTTTTACAAACTGGATTATTAAGCGACAACTTCACGGATTCTATATCCACTTTAATCGAAGATTTTTTCTATAAGTTCCAGAGGGTTTCTGTATCAAATTTTTTCCTTGTGAAAACAGAATTTGAGCTCATTTTCTTGGCTCAATTGATCGATTCTACTCGTCATACCCAACATCTAGGAGCTAACTTTTGGCCATTTCTTGCAGAGGGTGTCTGGCCGGTATTCAGTAGCCCACGTCAAGCCTTGGGGCACAGAGCAGTAGCAGTTGGAGCATTTTGTTGCTCTGTGTTTGTATTCAGCTCCGTAAAATCATTCCATGGTGTTGAGCGCTCAGTTCAGGTGTGGTTTTCATTCTTTCCTTTTTCCTTCAAATATGACTACTGGACTTTCTAGTTTTAGGGTTGATCGTAAAATTTTTGGAGTAAACAATCGCAGAGAGAGATATACGAATGGGAGAAGGGTAAAGAGAAGAGAGTGAAGAGGAAGAAAGTAAGTAGATAGAGAGATATATACAGAGCTATAAGTATGTGTTGAGAGGGAGTAAGAGAGAGAGAGAGAGAAGAATATATGTGTGTTGAGAGGAAGGAGGGAGGACATGGGGGAGAGAGAGAGAGATAACTGTATGTGTGGGTGTGTGGGTGTGTGTATTTAGAGAGAGAGATAGCTGTTTGTGTGTGTAGAGAGAGGGAGCTATATGTGTGTATTGAGAGGAAGGGAGGGAGAGGGAGATAGCAGTGTATGTGTCTTCAGAGGGAGGAAGGTGGGGGAGAACTGTATATGTTGAGAGGGAGGGAAGGAGGGAGAGAGAGTGGGGCAGGAGATAGAAAACTCAAATTACTACTTCTGTTCTTTCACTCTATGGTCTTGTATATTTTGCAGTATAGCACATTACATGGAAACCACCAAATAATCATACACTTATGGTGTTTACCAGAATTCTAACATGCAACCACCTTCATTCATATAGATCCCAGTTCAGAAAATGAGTCTCACAATAGCACTGCGATGAACTGAGAAATCTGTGAAGAAAGAAGTTAATATTTTATTTCGTTTTAATTCATGAGATAACGAAAATTTGGTAAACCTGCATCTAGTTGTTTCTGTTAATAAGAACTACATGACGTTGTGTTATTTATTTATCTTTCCCGGCAATAATCATTGCATAAACATGCTAAAATCATCCAAAAAAGTTTTAAAGTGAAATTAATTTGAACTATGGACGGAACATTTCAAGTAAAAAAATAATCTCTCTTTCTGGACTTTGATTTCAGGCATCAGCAGTGGGCAGAAGAAGATTGTACTTCCAGTCAGATACTTATGTCCTGCTAGAGCCAGGAAAGGGGGAGGAGTTCGTCTCAGAGGAAGAATTGAGGGTGAGATTGAAGGATTGGCTGGAGAATTGGCCTGGAAACAATCTGCCCCCTGATCTGGCCAGATTCAAGACCATTGAAGATGCCGTTGATCATCTTGTAAGATCTGTCTGTGAGCTTGAAATTGATGGTGAAGTGGGCACTATCCAGTGGTACCAGGTTCGGCTAGAATGAATCCTGATTGTGTTTAGGAAATGATAAATGATGAAATTTTATCATATAAGTACTGGTTTTGTCTAAATTAATTTATGTATGAGGTCATCATTTCAATTTTGGATAAGAATTTTCCCATAAATCCATCCTTTGGTTGATGGTGGTGAGGCTTTTTGGTGGCGTACGACCCCGGTCGCCACCAAGACACGATACCACGGCGCCGGAGGAGCCCTTTTGCGCGCGCGGATCTTTCCGCTTATCTTTACTTCTTTATTTCTTTATTATGGACCTTTTGACCCGCACGTGTTTAAACGGGTCCTCATTTATTTCTTCTCTCCCTTTAGGCTTCCGGGTGGGTTCTTCCCTTTTCGGGATCCCATTTGTGAAGCCCATCCTTCTTTGTGAACCTTTTATTCTATTTCTATGAGTATGGGTGTGGGTTGTGGGCCTCAAGTGGGCCCTTTCCTCTCTTGGCCCACCAAGGGCTCTATAAGAGGGGAAGGGACCCCCCCACAAACCCTAGCCGTCATTTGAAGAAAGAAAGGAGTGATCTCCCTCTCAAGTGGCTGCTCAAGGAAGGCCGGGGAAGGAGTCCAACCGCCGCCGCCGCCGCCGCACGCCTTCGTGCCGCCGCCGCCGCCGCCGCGACGACCGCCGCCACTCCTTGCCCCGGCCACGGATTCGTCACCATCATCATCGCGACGCCGCCGTCCTCAAGCCGCCGCCGCCGCCGCCGCCTCGAGCCGCCGCCGCCGCCTCGGACCGCCGCACCGCCATCATCTCCACCTCCATCTCCATCTCCGGCCATCCCCGCTTCTCCTCCCGGCGAGATCTCCTCCCTCTCCGGCCAACCCCTCCACCTTCCGGTTCATCTCCACCACAACCTTCCTCTCTCGGATTCCTCCACCAGCCCATCTCCCGGCGAGGTCTCCCGCATCCCCTCCACGCGTCCTCCTCCGTCAGCTGCCAAGCCTCCTCCAGGGGTTTCCTCTCCCTGCAACTCCACCCGCGCTCACCCTCCTGCAACCCCGGCCATCTTCCTGCGCCCCTTCCGTCGACCTCCAAGGTCGGGAACGCCCCTCCGCACCTCGCCGCCGCAGAGACACGTCGCCTCCAGGCCAGGGTGTGGCCGACGCCACGCCCGACGGCCGGTCCGGCCGCCGTTCGCTCGCCTCCGGTCCTCCCCGTCAAGCTCCGCGCCCCAGCCCGCCTCGAGGGTCGTCGCCACGGCCTTCCCTCGCTAGTCCACCGCCGGCGAGCCCAGCCGCCGCTCGCGACTCGCCGCCACGAGCTCGGGAATCGCCGCGCCGCTCACGCCCACGAAACGGAACCCTAAACCACGAAGGAGCAAATGGACGATTCCCGCGAGTCGACTCAGCGGGAATCGCCCTGCCTCCCACCTCACCTCACTGAGCCGCCGGGACCACCCGCCTCGCCCGGTCCGCCCACCCCCTCGGGCGGCCCGAGCCCGGTCGAGTCGGCCCGGTTCGGCCACGACCGGGTCGAGGCCGCCCGGGCCCCAGGCCCAGACCCAGCTGGGCCGGACCGGACCGCCCGAGCCCCGAGCGCCGAGCCCGAGCCCCGGCCGGTCCCAGGGCCAGCCCCGTCGGCCCCGAGCCAGGTCCCAGAGCCGCCGCGCAGGCCCCAGGCCGAGCCCCGAGCCAGAGCCCCGAGCCAGGTCCCGAGCCCGAGCCCAAGCAGGTCCCAGGCCAGCCCGAGCCGCCCAGGCCGGCCCGAGCGTTCCCGGCCCCGCTCCGAATCGGACCCGGGACGTCGCCTCCGCCTCCCGTGTTCGCTGCGCTCGTCAGGCTCGCCCGACTCATCATCACTCCGCCTCCACGCCGATCGCTCCCCACGCTCCCCGCCCGACTCGCCGGCGTCAGGCCCGCTGCCGCGCGGCGATCTCCCTCGCCCCGGCCAGACCGGGCTCGCGCCGCGGGTTAGCTTCAACCCCTCTTTCCGAGTTAATTACCTTTCGAAGCATTTCCTTTACTCGTCTCCACGCCAGTCGGACGACGTAGATAGGGTAGTACGATTATAGGTTCGAGATTTACGAGGCGTACGTCGGGTCCGGTGCAGGCGTGGGCTGCGGCCTCCTGGCTACCCCACGACGAGCGACTTCCACGCCTGCGGGACGTGGATCGAGAGGGTCTCACCCTACCCATCATCGCGAGTTTCCCGGGTCACCCGGAGTCGACTCCGCTGATCGGCACGCTTGCCTGCACTTAGGCTTAGGTTAGAGGTCTCATACTTAGGGTCTAGGATTTGTTTATCCATAGGTTAGGTTTGATAGGCTATCATTAGTCATCCTCAGGTTCATTGATCAGGCGCGAGGGTTTTCACCACCGCGTCCTGCATCACTTTTGCATATTTATTTGGGTGGGGAATGGTCTAAACGTCCGCTGAAGTTAAAAAGGATTATCAATTGGCCCTGAGTGAGGTACTTGGGAGGATCGTTTATCATTTTGCCCATTTTCTCTCTCTCTCTCTCTCTCTCTCTCTCTCTCGCCCTCTTTCTCTCTTTCTTGAATGGTTTATCTTCTCACTCTTTCTATATCATCACCTTGTTATCCCAAAATGCCTACTTGCAGGATCATACCAATGGTATCTAATAATAGTTGACAGGATCTCTTTTGTAGAAGGAAGAGAGAGAGATGCAAAAGCTTAGATGAAGAAGTTAGACCAGAAAAGGTTAATTATTTCATTCATATAGAAGATATTTATAGTGTACACCTGAGGGCTTGAACTAGCCGTTGTGATACATAAGCGTCACATCACAACGGCTAGTTTTGACTTAAGGACATAAATAAATACATAAAATATAATATCTGGCAGGTCATAAAGACATCAACGGTAAGAAGATAGGCCAGGTCAGTTAGGGAACTGGTTCTGGGTTGACTGAGTCAACAGGACAACAAGTCAATAGTCAACAGGTCAACAAGTCAATCGTCAATACTTAGGCTTTATTATTAACACTCCCCCTCAAGCGCATAAGTGAAGGCTCTTCATTCCAAGATTGCTGATAAGCCTTGTGAAGGTTCTTGCCAGTAGCCCCTTTATAAATACATCAGCGCATTGGTCTTCAGTTCGATAATGTTTTATATCAATTATCCCACTATCTAGCTAATCCCGGATGTAAAATCGATCAATATCTACATGCTTAACTCAGTCATGATAAAGTGGATCATGAGCTAGACAAACAGCTGATTTATTGTCACATAGTAGTCGGATGGGCTCCTTGTAGGGAATTTCTCAGGTCTCGTGGAAGATATCTTAGCCATAGAACTTCATCAATTCCCTTAGATATTGATCTGAATTCGGCTTCAGTACTTGACTTGGAGACAACATTTTGTTTCTTGCTTCTCCATGTTACAAGATTTTCACCTAAGAAGGTACAATATCATGTTGTAGACCTGCGATCAAGTAAACAACCAGCAAAGTCAGAATCAGTGTAAATTAATAGGTCAAGATTACCTTGCTTCCTGAAGGTGATGCCCAATCCAACAGTTCTCTTGAGGTACCTCAGTACCCAAAAGACAGCTTCAAAGTGATGCTTCTGTGGGTTGTGCATAAATTGACTCATCACATTCACTGCATATGAAATACAAGAGTATGAGATAAATATAACAATTTTCCTACCAATTCTTGATATGAGCTGATCTCTACCCTCGGGTCATCTTTAGTTATAGTTAGCTTGTGATTAGATTCTATTGGCGTGTCATTAGTTCTACTATGAAGATGTTTAGTTTGTTCTAATAGTTCGAGAATATACTTATATTGAGTCATAAGTATACCTTTATTTGATCGAGCAAATTCGATACCTAGGAAGTATTTGAGTGGTCCTAAGTTTTTAGCTGCAAATTGTTTAGATAGTTGAGACTCTAATTCCTTAATTTCTATGGTTCTATTGCGAGTGATGATGATGTCATTCACATAGATAATAAGTAGCACAACTCCCCCTTGAGGAAAGTGTCTAAAAAATAAAGTGTGATCACCATTGCATTGCTTGTATCCTAGAAACTTTAGAACTTGACTGAATTTTCCAAACCAAGCCCGGGAGACCTATTTTAGGCCATAAATTGACCTTTTCAGTCGACACACTTTTCCTTGTGTCGCCTCATTTTCATAACCCGGAGGCACTTGCATGTAGATCCCTTCTTTAAGATCTCCATACAATAATACATTTTTAATATCATATTGAAGTAATTCTCAATCCATATTTACTGCAACCGATATCAACACTCAGACTGTGTTCATTTTTGCCACAGGAGCAAAAGTCTCCTTATAATTTATGCCATAGTTTTGAGTATACCCTCTCGCAACTAACCTAGCCTTATAGCCTTCTAGGCTACCGTTTGAGTTGCACTTAATAGTGTAAACCCATCAACACCCTAATGGTTTCTTCCCATAAAGTAAATCCACTAGTTCCCAAGTCTGATTTTGTATTAAGGCTGACATCTCATCATCCATTGCTTGTTTCCAATTTGGGTTCTTTAAAGCTTCTTTTGTGTTTTTTGGTGTCTTAATATTCTGTATAGTAGTAAAAAAACACTTATAACTAGGAGATACTTGTTGATAATCTAGATAATTTATCATATCATAAGAAAGAGGTTTCACATAAGATCGTGTTCCCTTCCTTATGGATATGGGCCATTCGTCATTATCCCCACTATCCTTTGTTACAGTCTTTGAATTCTAAGAATTCAGACTCTCCACTATTTTCTCTTCTGCAGGAGGGGCCTTTTCTGTGGCATCAAGTTCCTCGTCAGTAACCTTCGTTAATTCCTCAATTTTTTTTCTTCTTCCTCTCATAGAATTTGGGATAATGCTTAAATTGATGCTCTCCCTCCTTTAACCCTAAAGGCATTCCATTTGATCCTACTGTTTGACTGGGATCTATCATCAACGCATCCTTAACAGTAGCACCTTTGTCCGATCTAGTTTCATCAATATGTACTATAGGACTTTCTAGGATTAGCGGAATGTTATCATTCTCCTTATCTGTGAGAAAATTCGGTAAGTCAGTGAGAAGTAGGTCACTTTGTTTGGGTTGAAGGGAGTAGAAATAGTTGTTTTCATCGAAGGTAACATCTTTTGACACAAACACTCTCTTGGTGGAAGGTGGTATAATTTATACCCATTTTGGGTATTTGAATACCCAATAAATACACATCTATGAGCTCGAGGGGATAATTTGTCTTTATTAACATCATGAGACAGAACATAACCTACACATCCAAAAACTCTCGATTTTAGATTTTCCCTTTGCTGAATATTTAGAAATTTTGCCTCTAAAACTTCAATAGGGCTTTTCCAATTGAGCACCTTAGTTGGTACTCTATTATTTAAGTATACAACTGTCAATACGCCGAAGCCTCAAAAGCTCCTTGGCATATTTGCAGCAATCATTAAGGTTCTACATGTATTCATAATGTCACCTATTTCCCTCTTAGCAAGTCCATTTTGCTGCAGAGTATAAGGACAAGATGGTTCATGTCTTATTCCCTGACTTTGAAAGAAATCTTTAAGATCAATATTACAGAAATCTCTAGCATTATTAGTCCGAAATCCTTTGATTTCTGTGTCAAATTGTCTCTTGATCATATTGCAAAAGTTTTCCAAAGTTTTTGTCGTTTCTGATTTTTGCTTTAGCAGAAATACCAAAGTCCTCCTACTAAAGTTGTCTACACAGATCAATAAATACTTAAAGGCATTGATGTCAGTGATTGGGGTTAGACCCCAAAGATCACAATGTATTACGTGAAATGGTTCCTAACACCTAAGATTAGAAATAGGGTAAGTCGTCCATTTTTTCTTGCCCAATTGGCAAGCCTCACACACCAAATCATCTAGTGCAACATTCTTAAAAAGATTGGGGTACGTTTGTTTTACAATTTCAAAGGATGGGTGTCCCATCTTTGGTGAATTCTCATAATCTCCCCCTCAAAAACAGAGCTCAAGGCATTTACCTTGTGTTCCACCTCCCTTCCATCCTTGGAGCCCTCCCAAGGTAGGAAGTACAACCCTTGCTGGAGTCTAGCTAGCCCAATCTTCCACCCGTGAACCTTATTACACAAAAAAACACCTAAGCCATCAAATAATACAATATGTTCTTTATTCTTGGCAAGTCTTTGAACAGACACAAGACTTACAAAGAGTCTAGGTATGTATAATACTTGTGTTAGTAATCCTATCGGGCCAAACCTGATGATACTCATACCTTCTACCGGTAATAAGGTACCATCGGTTGTTTTAACATGTATTCCTTTATCTAAAGGAGTAAAGATCATAAAATTCTCCTTAATCGAAGTCATATGATCTGTAGCTCCAGAATCAAGAATCTAAGCTTCCTTAGTAGATTTATATGAAACCCAAAAAATTGATAAATTCGATAAAATTTTGGTTTTACCTGATCCAGCCAATGAAGTAGATCCTATTACAGATCTAGAGGAAGTCAATAGATTCTTCAATTGTTGCATTTCCTCTCGGACAAGTCTCTAGACCTCTCGTGCGATGGCTTGTGATGAGGTGGACCCGAGTTGACTTCATTGTTGACTAGATCCTTCCAATATATGAGCTTAACCCATTTGTGGAGGCCTTCCATGCAACTTCAAGCATTTGTCTTTGGTATGGCCTCTCCTTTTGCAGTAGGTACAAGGGGGACCATCTTTTCCTTGCTTCTCTTGGCCTTTGTCCTGCCCACGTGGATTGTAGGAAGAATATTGAATTGTCTGAGAATTACCTCCTTGGTGAGAGACAAAGGCCAAAGCATCAGGGTTGAATCTCATATGTTGAAGTCAACCCTCTTCTCTAACTACTACAACAACAGTGTCATCAAGAGTTTTTATGAGTTCCACTATTG
Organism: Lemna minuta; assembly: GCA_024174645.1. NCBI lineage: Eukaryota > Viridiplantae > Streptophyta > Magnoliopsida > Alismatales > Araceae > Lemna > Lemna minuta. The sequence goes on along the minus strand of CM044107.1, from coordinate 16,328,324 downwards.
TATAGTTGACTTCGAAGGCCTTCAAATTCTGGTCGTAGGCCTTCAAGAAAATGGTAGATTATGTCTTGTAAAACATACTCCCATTAAGTGTGTTATATTGTGGCGATCTGTAGAAGTCAAGCTCATTGTAAATTGAGCTCAAGTCATTTGCATATGCCATCACAGATTTATCTCCCTCCTGCAGTGCATTTGCGCAGTTGACTAGTGAGGAAATCTTACTAGCATCATTCTTCTTTGAGTAGAATTTATGAGCAGCTTCCCAAATCTCTTTCGTCGTCTTATATTCGATGAACTTGTGAAAATAATCAAAATTCATGGAGTCGAGAAGCCACGATCGTACAATTTGCACCTCCCCTATCCATGTCTTGTACAGAGGATCCTTAGACGGAGGCCCATCTTGAGTGAGATGAGGCAGTAAGGACTTGGAGCTTAGAGCTTGGTCTACCACCATCTCCCATAGATAAAGATTGTGGCGATTGAATTGGCTTCTTGGAGCCACCATAGGAAGCTGACGTATCGAGACCGCGAGGTCGTCAAATGCACATGGTCTCGTGTCAAAATAAAGTCCAAACTTACCAATTTAATGAAAATGTCTCGAATTGAGGGGTATAATGGTAAATATGGGTCGAATCCACAGGAATTAGAGAAATTTTCTGATGATCTCTTCGAATTTAATCAAATCGGACGATGAATCGATGATAGAAATTGGGAAAAATGATATTTTATGAAAGAGAACTTCAAGACGACTCCACATAATCAAAAATCATCGAATTTGACTTTGATTTTCGCGGAGAAATTGAAGATCGAAGTGAAGGGTAATTTCTGAAATTGAAAATCGTGAATTAATAAAAAATAAGCTTGAAATTAAACTAAATTACTAATCTAAATGGAAATAAACACTAATAGATGATAGATTAGGAAAAACTGCTTACACTAACCCACAATTGCGATTGGATTAACCCAATTAATCCCCGAAATCAAGGCTTTTCATCAAAATCCGAAAATCACGATTTTTGGAGTTCAAGGGTCGATTTTTTCCTCGTCTTTCGCCCAAATCTTGATCTTAAGCACTCCGTGGATGCGGAATTGAGTCTAGAAGCAATTGGGATCAAGAGATTCAAGAGATTTGGTGTCTAAACAGTTTCAATTTGATCGAATTGCTCTCGAATCCTGTACAAATCGGAAGAACATCTCAATTTATAAGACATTTGGGCGTAACCGTCCGATGAACTCAATAATGGCTCTGATGAAATGCTTGATTACGAATCGTTACCGTTAAGTCGTGGCCGTTGGATCGCGATCGGACGCTCGAGATGAAGCCACGTCAACGCACGTTATAAAATGCCTTGAAACGATCGCCGTTGGATCTCGATCGGACGCATCAGATGTGTTTCTCCGCGATTTAATCTCGACCGTTATAACTCTTGCGATCAACGGTCGAGATTAAGATGATCTGGTGAACCCCGATTAAGCCACGTGTCCATCGATTTTAAGTGAAAATCAAGGGCCACGATTCACCGCACGATCGGACGTCCCTTACGTTGCCATGTTATTGCCCGCATCAACCGTTTGATCGCGACGCCATCGGACGGCTCTGATCATGCCACGTCACCTGTGCATTATAAAATATTCGAAAAATTGATTTTTAATTCCAAAAAATCCTTATAAATTCATTAAATATTCAGAAAAATTCTGGAAAAATCCCTAAAAATTAGAAAATTCATAACTTTCAAAATATAACTCCAAATTAATTGAAATTTCTTTCATTTGATCAGAAATTTAATTATATGTCATTCTAAAAAGTCAAAAATAAATAACACGAGATTTAATTTCTATTTCAAAAATACATTCATTTCTTTAAGATTTTAAATTTAGAAAATTAAATTAATGTTTAAAAAATAATTTCTCTCATTATTTAACTTAAAAAAACACTTATAATCTCAAGTAAAGATAGGTTACAAAATTATTTATCTTTAATTCATCATGATTAACCCTAATTTAAAGTATTTTGAGATTATAATGACTTTTTCATAGAATGATAGATAAATACTCATAATATGATAACATGCATAGGAATGAAATCTTTTATGCCTTAATATGCATTAATAATCATGTATTATCATGTCTAATTAGCATGTTATCAGAAGCTAAGTGAGCCATTTGTCAACCATCGGAAGAGAAATCTCATTCTTTTTGGGGCTCGAGGAAACTTCAGCTTCAAAAACAGGATTAGTTGACGAACTGACCATTTGATCTGATTATCCCTCACTATTTGATGGCTTCTCTTGAGGAGAACCTCCTATTAAATCTTCTTGAAGAGATGATCCAGCGTTGAGACCGGCGGCTGTTGTTGATGAATAGCTTTCCTCGTCAAGTTGGCTTTGATACCATGAAATTTTTTTGACAAGATCTCTTTTGTAGAAGGAAGAGAGAGAGAGATGCAGAAGCTTAGATGAAGAAGTTAGAGCATAAAAGGGTAATTATTTCATTCATACAAAAGACATATTTATTGTGATACTTAAACATCACATCACAACGGCTAGTTCTAACTTAAGGGACATAAATACATAAAATATAATATCTACCAGGTCATAAAGACATCAATGGTAAGAAGACATGCTAGTTAAGTTAGGGGACTAGTTTCTGGGTGGACTGAGTCAACATGACAACAAATCAATAGTCAAGAGGTCAACAAGTCAATCATTAGTACTCAGTCTTTATTCTTAACAGTATCAAACCCCATTTACTTGGTCAGAAGTATTGAAGGAAGATCGGGGGCACTTTTCGCAAGCAAGAGAGAGAGAAAAAAAAATAGCGAGGAAGTTTACATCGATGTTATCTGAGGAGTTTGCATTTGATCAGGGATTCAAAGAATAGGGGCCGTGTATGTGATCTGCAGTGAGGAAGCTTGTTTGGAAGTGGAAAGTAGTATGTGGTACAAGGCTCGACAGAGGTCAACCCTTGGGGGGAGGGTTGTGTTATGTATATATTAGGGTAGGAACTCCCCTAGGATTAATAGCCCTATTTAAGGAACTTAGGGGGGTAGCATCAATTATATTTTGCATGCGCTTTATTGTAGTCTCTCTTTTCATGCAATATCTCTCATTACAATGTTCTCTGATAAGCTTGTGTGTGGGTTAGTATTAGATTTTTGTCAAAGGGTACCAAATTCTAGGAGAATCAAGATGATTTCCTTTTTATAATTGGAATGAAAAAATAATCTAGTTTTGTTATCAATTGAGAACCATTATTGGTTAAATTTTTGTATTTATAGTTTTCTTACCATGTAACCCATAAATTTTTGTATTTATAGTATAACCACTGTATTGAAGAATTCAAGTTTACTTTCCTATAAAAATGATAGAAGAAGTAGAAGGGTCAAATATTGAGAGGGGGACATACTTCCCTTTACATAGAAGAAGATATTAAATATTATATGGCCTATAAGATAATTACACTTTCATATATCTCATTTATGTTCATTGAAATAAAATTTATTAATTGTCATTCTTACGTAATATTTGCAATGAAGTCTATGAGCTTATAAAATGACTAAATAAATTATGATGAGATCATAATACAATGATTACTAGTCATTAAACATGTATTCTAAACATTCTTATTCGTAAAATATTCGAGAAGGACATTGAATTATCCCAAAAGAATAACACTATATGATTCGACTCATATGATGAGTAAGACTAATCTTGTAGCCATCAATGTGGAGACACGTGATATATAATGAGTGCTCTCTAAATAAAGAGTTCATTAAATTGATCCATATGAATCCGTGAATGATATTATAGTTAATTGTCAATTAGGTTGATATATGTCACGATTTTGTATATGTTCTTTTGACTTAAAGACACCAATGACATCTTGTAGATGGATGACCGTGTTTTGATTATGATAATACGAATATCTAGTCATAGGATCACTAAAATTTCATATATTAGATATGGTATGAAGTCTTATGAGATGATTGTGTGGTCAATATGTGATTTTTCTGCCCTCGGTATCTAAAGATATTGACTCAAGGAATGAGATGCGATAAAATCTTTGGCCAAAGTAATAGAAATATCAAAGGAGTTCTCGATAATTTCCTATAGGCATCAATACTAACTTGAGTAACATATTAGGGTTTAACAATTGACCATACCCTAAGTCATTTATGAGTCTCGTGTCGATGAATGATTATAAATACATAATAACAGATGACATTAAAGTTCTAGATGTGAGTTCTTATACTCTTCATATCTCCTAAAGTATATGGTATAACTTGGCACTTAACGGGTTGAAAACTCAACCTATTAATTGGGTTAAATCGATCATTGATTAATTAATCTATATATTGATATAAATAATTCATAAAGGTTGACCAATAAAGTGTTATTGGGTTTATAGAGTTATTAATTAGTAAGATATGTGGACCGAGAAGATCATTTATATAAGGTCTATAGATGTTGGTAGATATGGACATAACTATGACAGTTTTTATGAAAAATTCACATACCCAAATGTCTATAAATAGGGGGAGAATGACAAAAATTAAAAGTGACCATGCAAGCCTAGCAGAAATTATCTCATTTCCTCTCTTGGAGAAGAGCTTTGAAGGTGAGATACTACCATTTAGAGATCGTGAGGATACTACTAGAGGATAGACATTGAATAACTTCAAGAACTCATTTAAGAGAACCCTATAAGTATATTTTCTTATACATATTAGATGATAATATCATATATTCTCGGTGTCTTGGTGTTTTGAATATCCGATTCAATTTATGTCGTTACACTTGATGTTTTGATTGAAATTGTAGAAGTCTTATTGACCTTAGATCCCAATAGAAGATAGTGACAGTAAATCATAGACCCCGTTAATGCTATTAAACCCAAAAATGTTAAGTGGGGCAAGGAAGAGAAGTAAGGAATGAATAATAGTGTGTTTGGGAAAGTTGAAGGTGTCATAGAGGTGATTAGAGTGTCATGGGTTGCCTTGGTTTGATCTAGACTAGTTCAGCTCGATAGGCTTGATCAAACTAAATCAGTTTGAACTAAGTTGGACTGGTGTGGATTGGTTTGCACTGGTTTAGATTGAACCAAAAAAGCTGAATTTTTTTTTCTTTGGGTGCATGGTTTTACAAACGTGTGATTTTGCCTAATGATAGAAAACCTTGAAACCTTAGGGGGTGGGGGGGGGGTGGCCACATAAGTGGTGACAAAAACTAAGGTGTATGGTTAGAAGCTATAAAGGTGGTGTTAACCCCTTTGAAAATCATGTTGGGATATGAGGCTCGAAAAGCTCTCCAAATCGTTGTCTAAAATAATGATTGCAGCGGAAGGTGTTGAATCAAATCATTCAACATCGTGGAAGCACCAAGAATAGATGACCTCATCATCCATTCTAGGTGATCCTATCATCTAGTATAGAATAAAATTCATACTCACTTGGATCATTTGAAAGAGTTCTTCAACTGTTCAAGCGTCCGGCCTCTAGCGGTATCCACACATTCTCCGGACAATCGGATCTTCTCTTGAACACTCGTCACCACGAGAGGAAGAGAAGAGGGAGGAGAAGTTCCACTAGGCTTGCATGGGCACCTCTATTATGATCGTTCTCCCCCTATTTATAGACTTTGGGAATGTGAAATTTTCATAAAAACCCTTATTATTATGTCTATATCCACTGACGTCCATTGACCTTATGTGTGTGACTCTCTAGGTCCACATATCTGACGAGACGAGACCGCGAGGTCGTCAATTTCAGGCGGTATCGCGTCAAAAATAATTCCAAACTTACCAATTTTGAGAATTAATCACGAATTCAAGGGTATAATGGTAAATATGGGTCGAATCCACAGGGAATTTAGGAATTTTCAGAAGATCTTTTAGAATTTGGTCAAATCGGACGGGAAATCGATGGAAGAAATTGGGGAAAATGATATTTTAAGAAAGAAGACTTCAAATCTGATTCCACGGAATCAAAAATCGTCAAAATCGGACTTGATTTCGCGGAGAAATCATGAATTGAAGTGGAGAGAATTTTTCGGAGCAGCGAAATCGTGATTTTTGAGTGAAATTGTATGAAATTGAAAGTGAAATCCTAATCTAAACTAAAATTAAACGTAATTGGGAGGTAACTAATGAAAAACCGCTTCCACTAAACTTGTTTTGCGATCAAATCGCCGCGATTAATCCGATTAATCGCCGAAAAACCCAAGAACGCGATGACAAGCTTCAAGCGCCGATTTTTTTCACTCGATATCTCACCAAATCTCAATCTCAAAAGGCTCAGTGGGTGCGGAAATGGAAGAAGAACACTCTGAGATCAAGAGAAACAAGAGAGAGAGGTGTCTTGACGAGTCAATTGGATTGAATCTCAAACTCGGATGCTTAGAATCGTGAAGAACATGCCCTTTTATAGGGCTTCATTTTTGTAACCGTCCGATCGTTTGATGAGCGGCTGTGATGAAACGGTTCATCACGAACCGTTACCATTAAGTCCTGATCGTCGGATCCTCGATGAAGGGCTCAGATGCTTCGTTTGATAGGCGTTATAAAAACGCCTAAATCGCGCTCGTTGGATCGCGATCGTGCGGTCCACATGCGATCCATAGATAAGCGTTTTAAAAAACGCTTTAAATCGCCTCCCTTGATTCTTGATCTGACGGTTCGGATGATCCCCACGCGGTTCAATCTGGACCGTTATAATGGTCTTAATTGCGCACGTGTTTGATCGGATCGGGTGGTCTGTGTGTCCACTTAATCGTCGCGCTCCGATCGCGATCCGAGCGCTCCACGATCGCCGCGTCACCTGAAATGAATAAGACGTGTGGGTTAGTCCCACACGGTATAAAAAAACTTACCTCTATATAAAGTACGCCGAATTAAGGCGTTTGAAATATTGTCCCCTTAGACACGGGGGACCCCCTATACTATATTAAATATAATATAAATAATACTATATATATACGCGCCACGTAGGCGCTGCGCGGGGTCTGCGTGGCGCTGCGTGCCACGTCGCATCAATGCGGGCCCCGCGCCCCCTTTTTTAATTTATTTATTTATTTTTATTATTTAAAATCGAAAATAAAATAAGAAAAACTGTTTTAAAAATTCGGAAAAAAATCCCTAAAAATAGAAAATTCATAACTTTTAATATATAACTCCAAATTAATCCAAATTTCTTTCATTTGATCCAAAATTTAATTATCTATTATTCTAAAAATTCAAAATTAATAAATAATGAGAGTTTTTAATTTTTTTATTTCAAAAAAATATAGTTATTTTTTTAAGAGATTTTAACTTAGGAAAATGTAAATAAATGTCTATAAAGGCTTTCTCTCATTATTTTAACTCTAAAAACATCTACAATCTCAAAATAAAGATGGGTTATTAATTTATTCATCTTAAAATCATTATTTTTAACCCTTATTTAAAGTATTTTTGAGAATATAGTGACTTTTCATATAATAATAGAAAAATACATATAAGTATGATAACATGCGTGGAAATGAAATCATTTATACTTAAATATGCATCAAAAATCATGTTTTATGATATAAATATAGCATGTTATCAATATCTCACTAGTTAATAACTCTATAGACCAAGTAACACCTTATTGATCAACCTTAATTAATCATCCACATCCATATATAGATTAATTAATCAAGGATTGATTTAACCCAATCGATAGGTTGAGTTGCCAGCCTGTTGGGTGCCAAGCTACACCACGTACTCTAGGAGATATGGAGTATGTCAGAACTCTCTTATGGAACCTTCCCATCATCGATTACCATGTATGTATAATCCTTCATCCACATTAGACTCATGAATGACTTAGGGTATGGTCAATTGTCAAACCCTAATCAGTCACTCAAGTTAGTAATGATGAGTGTAGAAATCATCGAAAACTCCTTGGCCAAGGATTTCATCGCATCTCATTCCTTTGAGTCAATCTCCTCTAATACCGAGGGTGGATGATCCCATCTTGATCACACAATCATCTTCGTGGACTTCATGTCGTATCCAATATATGACGTTTTAGATATCCCGTGACTAGGGATTCGTAAGTCATAATCAAAACACGATCATCCATCCACAAGATGTCTTTGGTGTCTCAAGTCAAAGGACCACATACACAATCATAACACGAATCAACCTGATTGACAGTTAGGTATATTACCATTCAGGGATTCATACGGATCAATTCAGTGAACTCTTTCTCCAAAGAGCACCCACTGTCTATCCTTAGTGTCTCCACACCGATGGCTATAGGATCAGCCATACTCATCATATGAGTTGGATTAGATAGTGTTATTCTTTCTGGATAATTCGATGTCCTTCTCGAATGTCCTACGAATAGGAATGTTTAGAACATATGTTTAAAGACTAGTGATCACTATATTATGATCTCATCATAATTCACTTAGTTATTGCACATGCTCATGGACTTCATTGCAAAACATCACACAAGAATGGCAATGAATAAATTTCATTTCAATGAACATAAACAAGAAACATGAAAGTGTGATTGGATTATAGGCCACATAATATCCATCAAATCATTCTTAGATCTTAAGCCGATAAACCTTCCAAAACTTTGAACAAATGTTTAACATGATGGAAATAGTCAAATTGAATATTAGACACAAAGAAGCACAAAAAAATGATCATATGATGTAGTATAAACCAAAACCATGCTTATAAGAAGCATTCTAACATTTTTGAATTTATTCTAGCATCTAGCTTCTAGTGGTATTCACATGATTGGTGGATGATTAGATCTCCTTTGGAACATTCATCATCATGAGAGGAAGAGAAGAGGGGAGAGTTTTCCATGAGGCTTGTATAAGCACCCTTAGTTTTGAACGTTCTCCCCTTATTTATTTACTTTGGAAATGAGACCTTTTCCGAAAAACCCTTATGATTATATCTATATGCACCAATATCTACTGACCTTATATATGCGACCCTTTATATTCATATATCTTACTAATTAATAATTATATTGACCTAATAATCTTGATTAGTTCTATTTAATATTAACTATATCAACATAAAGATTATGACTAAAAATCGTTTTAGCCCAATCAACAAGTTGAGTTGTCAGCTTGGTGGATGCCAAGGTATACTATGTGTTCTAGGAGATATGAAGTATATGAGAACTCTCTCAGGAAATCTTTCTATCATTTTTTATTATATACATATAATCCTTCATCCATGTAATACTCATGAATGACTTAGGGTATGGTTCATTGTTAAACCCTAATATGTCATTTAATTTAGTATTGATGTGTAGAAGAAATCATTATAATTATCTTCTTTGATATTTTCACTACCTTAGCCAAGGATTTCATCGTATCTCATTCTTTAAGTCTCTCTATTCAAATATCAAGGACAAACAATCCTATCTTGACTACACAATCACCTTCGAGAATGTCATCTCGTATCCAATATATGACTTTTTGGAGATCTTATGGTTAGAGATTTTTAAGTCATAATCAAAACACAATCGTCCATCCACAAGATGTCTTTGGTGCCTCAAGTAAAATGATCACATACATAACTGAGATATAAATCAAAATAATTGATATTTAGGTATAATACTATTCAGGGATTCATGAAGTCTTTCTTCAAAGAACACCCACTATCTATCCTTAGTGTCTCCACACTAATGACCATAGGATTAACCATGGTCTTCATATAAGTTAGATTAAATAGCATTATTCTTTTTAAATAATTGGATGTCTAGTTTGAACATCCCATGAATAGGAATGTTTAGAACATATATTTAAAACTAGTGATCACTTTATTATGATCTCAACATAATTTACTTATTCATGTCATATGCTCAGGGACTTCATTGCAAAAATCACATAAAAATGATAATAATAAATTTCATTTCAATGAACACAGACGAGATACATAAAATTGTGATTGGCTTGTCGGCTACACAATATTTATTACTGATGAAGCAAATCTGCAGGTCATCGAAAACACACGAATAGGCGTCAAAACATTTACGAAACTCATCACTTTAAATATATAATTACTAATTAAATAGTATAGAGGTGAATAAGGGTCGAATCCATAAAGAGTTAAGATATTTTTGAAGAACTTCTTGAAATTCAATCAAATCAAATGATAAATTGAGGTGAGAAATTATAGATTTTGATATATTTGGAAAGAGACTCAAAGACGAATGCGCGGAATAAAAAATCACTCAATTAGGATCAAGATTCGCGAAGAAATCAAAGAGCAAAAATTAGATAGAAAATCGATTGCGGAGAGAGAGAAATACAAAATAACATCTAAAAATTAACCTTATATACGATTCTAAATTATAATCTAATGATACAGGACGAAAGATTAGGAGGAAAACACAAAATCTAACCTGAGACAATGATTTAATTGGTCGCCGGATCAAATACTTTTCATTCCGTGATTTTGAAGACAATCATCGGCATTCAAGAGGCAAATTCTCCCTATTTTTTTTAACGAAATATCACTTTCAACCACTCCTTGGATGCAAAAATGAGTCTGGAAGAAGAATAAAGTGAGAGATTCAAGTATGATGATGTCTAAATAGTTCGATTACTCGAAAACATCCAAGAATACATTTTTCGTTGAAGAATATTCGTAAATAGGCAAATATATGTGTAACTATAGAATCCACCGGGAGCTAAAGTAATAAGGTTATGTGTTCAAAAGAAAGATAAGGTGGAGGAAGATGTGTGTGTTGAAATGGAGCATGTGGAGGTGAGTATGAGATATAATTTTGAGTTTCTCTAAGAATTAAGATAGAAATTAGAAAAGAGATAACATAATTAGATAAATAGAGATGAAAATTGAGATAATATGATGGAAAGATAAGAAGAATAGATGGCGGTACCAATGGTTAAATGCATGGCAAGGATGAGAGGGATAGATGCACATGAAAATGATGTCAAAGATATTACAATAGAATAAAAAGAAAAAGAAAAAGAAAAAACATGTCCACAAGCCAAAATCTAATCTAGATTTTTGCACAAACCCTATTGGTGTGCCCGTCTTAGGCCGGGTGATGTTCGATCCACTCCGATCATGATCTTTGCTTGCTTCCTTCTCCACTACAAGATTAAGTATAAAAAAATGCTCTTACTTGGGCCTAGACCTCCTCTCCCTTTCCTTTTGATAGCTTGAATACACACGGGTGAGAGCCAAAAAATGTAAGGAGAGAGAAAATGAAGGCTTTTATAGGTGGGTTCCTAGGGTTTGAGTGTAAAGAGGGGTAAAAAATTTCAATCATTAAAATCATTTTTTCCAACTCGATTCTTCAATCCAAGAGTATGAACGGATAGAGGATTAAAAGATGAATCTAGCCATAAAATGTCAGCTCAAAACTCTATCTAGATCATGAAATATCATGATTTTAATTTGGAGAAATCCTAGCATTTGATTGAGATTGTGCAATAAGAGCGTGCCGTGTAGCACCCTCTTATTGCACTCAGAAAAGGTGTGTCAGCCTTTATAAGTACATAGGGGATTTTCTATAAATTTCTACTTAAAAAATTAGAGGGTTATTTTTATAAATATGCTCAAAATTAGACATGTCCCTACAAAATTCAGATGAATTCAAAAAAATTCCTTACAAATTCTACAAAAATCCTTAAACTTAGAAATTGAATATATCACAAAATACAACTCTTTTTTCCACCACAAAATTTTCTCTGCTGGATCAAGAATTTAATCCTCTATCTTTTCATAAAAAAAATCTAAAATCATAAGAAAAAATTAAGGTCTCATTCAATAAAAATCAATTTTGGTCCACCCTCCTTGAAAAAAGGAGGTTGACCCAATATTCACTCTAAATAAATTTTAGATCATCCTAAAAACTTATGATGATCTCTCTATCAAATCCAAACCTCATTTACTACTTATTTCATAAAAATTTAGTTCTCTAAGTGTTTCAAATTTAGTGGAGAGATATTTCCTCTTCCCTCTTATCATCATTCATATCCATGCTTTCCTACTTGCGTACTTTTGTCCCTATAGAAAATGTGAGAATTGAACCACTTGACTTTAAATGAGTCAAATGGGGTTGTTCTCATGGTATAACTCATTAAAAATAATGATGTATGATAGGACATATTTATTATTTTTTAAACCAAATTAGCACTAAATAGATGCAAGTTGAGTATATGAGTGGAATGAAATGATGAATGCAAAAATATCACAAAAAACATGATAACGTGCATTATATTAACAAGAATTATCTATTAAAACCGATTTATAATCATGAAACTGAATGCATCAATGACCCTTTATTAGTAAGGGTGGAGAGTTGGTCATGAATCAAACTTGATGGTAGGGTTTTTAGGAGGGAAACCATTTACTTCAATTGGTCAAGAAGATAGACATGATACAACTTTTGTATGCACGAGTCACCAAAAAATATACCTTTTGAAGGCCCAATAGATAATTTAGAGAAATTTTGAGGAGTGGACTTTGATAACATGCTAATTAGATATGATAATGCATAATTATTTATGCATATTAAGGCATAAAAGATTCCATTCCTATGCATGCTATCATATTTATGACTGTTTATCTATCATTCTATGAAAAAGTCTAAATAATCTCAAAATACATCAATTTAGGGTTAATTATGATGAATTAAAGATAAAAAATTTTATAACCTATATTTTATTGAGATTATAATTAGGTTTTAATGTTGAATAATGAGAGAAATCATTTTATATACACTCATATAATTTTCTAAGTTTTAAAATCTTAAAGAAATGAGTATATTTTTTAAATAGAAATTAAATCTCTTGTTATTTATTAAATTTGAATTTTTAGAATGATAGATAATTTAATTTCTGATCAAATGAAAGAAATTTAGATTATTTTGGAGTTATATTTTAAAATATATGAATTTTCTAATTTTTACGGATTTTTCTAGATTTTTTTCAAAATTAATTTTTTTGAATTAAATTGATTAAAATAATATTTTTATTTTTGCGTGCTGATGTGGCAGTTGACGTGGTGCGAGCGGAAAAAAAGCACGCCACGTGGCGACATATGAGACCGTCACGTGTCGCACATGTGTACATGTGCGTGTGTGCGCGTGTGCACATGTGTGTGCATGTCGGCACACATGTGCGCGCGCGTGTGATTAATGAGAAAGCACCTTGTTAAGGATTTTTGCTAACTCCTTAATTGCACACACCTTATATACACATGTTTTCTCTTTAATTTTTATCATGTGAGACTTTGTTTTGTTTTAAATGTGCACAAGTGACGTGGCGTTACGAGAAGCGTCCCATTCATGATTTAAATAAAGACAATCGATCTTCAATTACGCGGCTTGTTCTTATTCGTTGGTGAATCATTTTTAAAATGATTTAATCTCAGCTGTCGATCTGAGAAGATATAACGGCTGAGATTAAAACCAACAGAAACACATCTGAAGCACACGGAGAAATAAATCCAAACTTAACGGTCATTAATTGCACACCGATTTGTGTCAAAAATAAATCTAAACTTACCAATTTTATGAAATTAATTCGAATTGTGGGATATAATGGTAAATAAGGGTCGAATCCATGGAGAAATAAGGGATTTTCTAGAGATCTTTTGGAATTTGATCAAATCGGATGATGAATTGAGGTAAGAAATTAGGGAAACTGGTATATTTGGAAAGATAACTCAAGGACGAATCAACAGAATAAAAAATCACTTGATTTGGATCAAGATTCGTGGAGAAATCGATGAATGAATTAGAGCAAAATTTTCGAACACAAGTTAAGATAAAACGGAAATTAAAAGACTAAATTAACTAAATTAACGATCCTAAATTACAAATTGATGATACATGACGAAATATTAGGAGGAAAACACATAATCTAACCTGAGATAGAGATCAAAATGATCCAATTAATCGCCGGATTCAAGGTTTTTCATTCCCCGATTTCGAAAACGATCTTTGGTGTTCAAGAGACAAATTCTCCCTAATCGATCGACGAAATCTTACTTTCAACCACTCTATGGACGCGGAAATGAGTCTAGAAGTGATTGAAATCAAGAGATTCAAGGATTGAGGTGTTTAGATAGATCAATTGAGCGAAATCATCCAAGAATGCATTACAAATTCGAAGAACATCTCAATTTATAGCCAATTTAGGCGTAACCGTCCGATGAAACGCTTCATCTTCGATCAACGGCTCTGATTGATCGCATTAATGCGAATCATTACCGTTAAGTAGCAGCCGTTGGATCGCCGAGATTTCGCCACGTCGCGTGCGTTATAAAAACACATGTAATGTCCGCCGTTTGATCGCGATTGGACGCTCAAATGCGTTTCTCGTCAGTTTAATCTCAACCACTATAACTTGGTTGATGGACGGCTGAGATTATATCATTTTTAAAATGATTCGCCGATGAGTAATAGTGCACCACGTAACCCCCTCTTTAAGTGAAGATCAACGGCTTAGATTCTTCGCGCGATCGGACGCTCCACAGGCTACCACCTCACATCCTGCTCTTGATCGGACGCTCCAAATTGCGCCACGTCAACTACGCGCTAATATTAAATTGAAAAATCAATTTTATATTAGAAAAACTGATTTTTAATTCTAGAAAATCCTTAGAAATTTATTAAAAATTCAGAAAAAATCAGAAAAATTCCTAAAAATTAGAAAATTCATAACTTTCAAAATATAACTCCAAATTAATCCAGATTTTTTTCATTGGATCAAAAATTTAATTATATATCATTATAAAAAGCCAAAAATAGTTGAATAATAAGAGAATAAATTATTATTTAAAAAATACACTCATTTCTTCTTGAAAAACAAAACTTAAAAATAAATAAATGAGTGTATATAAACATTTTCTCTTATTATTTAACATTAAAACCCAATTATAATCTCAAATTTAGATGAGAATTATCTATTCTAAAATATGTTCTGAATTATGCATAATTATCCCTAATTTAGTGTATTTTGAGATTATAACTTAAAATTGTATGAAATGATAGAAATGCACTCAAAGTATGATATTATGCATACAAATGTAATGTTTTATGCCTTAATTTGCATTAATAATCATGTTTTTGCTCCTTAAGATTGCATGTTATCAAATGGTTATGCCCAATTTGCCCTATAAATTGAGATGTTCTTCAACATTATAAATCATTATTGGGTAATTCGAGTAATCAAACTGTTTAGACACCAAATCCCTTGAGTCTCTTGCTTCTAATTGCTTCTAAATCAATTTTTGCGTCCACGGAGTGCTTGAAAGTAAGATTTCATTGAGAGAATAGGAAGAAATCGGTTCTTGAATATCAACGATCATTTTTCAAATTCGGAATTGAAAAGCCTTTGATTCGAAAAATAATTGAATTAATTTGAGTGCAATCTTGGGTTAGATATCGAGTTTCATCCTAATATTCCTTCATATAGATTTTATATTTCAATTTTAAATCGTAATTTGAGTCAATTTCAATTTCAGTTTTTCTTGATTTTTAATTTCAGAAAATTCTATCTCATTCACTTGATTTCTCCGCGAATCTTGATCCAAATTTTGTGATTTTTGATTTCGTAGATTTGTCTTCGAGTCTTCTTTCCAAGAATTTCAATTTTCCCTAGTTTCTCATCACATTTTATTATCTGATTTGATTGAGTTTTAAAAGATATCCTATAATTCTCTTATTTCTTTGTGGATTTGACCCTTATTCACCACTATATTTCTTAATTCATGTTAATTTCATAAAATTGGTGAGTTTGGTATTAGTTTTCACATGATTTTGTTTGAATTCAACGACCACACAAAATCATTTCATCAATAGCATAATCGAAAATATAGCACCTACTCGTCACGCTAACACAATGTGAGTCTGCCAGGAAGGGTGCCAATGTGTCTAGGTGACGTTCACATGGTGTGGTCCCATAGCATGATGTGAGCTCTAGATTAAGCGATCATTATCATGTTTTCAGTTTCCTATTGAAACATTAATAACTTTACCCTGTACACATTTATTTTCTTATCTTCGTTGAAACCATGTGAGACTAAAATATGGTCTTTATCATAGGGACACGTGGCACTATATTAGGCATTGGATTGTTGACATCACTCAAGAGCATCTAATCCAATGGTATGAAGTACACTAGATTACAGTTGGTGGCAAAATAATGGGCGATACACTTACCTTTTTTCTAGCCAATTGAGGAGAAATGCTCGACACAACACAATTGGTCAGCACAATATCTTCTTCATGGGACAAATGCTTGATCACCATGTGGCATGGTCTTGTGCCTATCGACCTTGATGCGCACAGAATTGACAATTGAGGCTCCTTTTGATCATAATGAGGGGATTTGATGACCCAAATTGACTTCTATCTGGTTTTATCACTCTCTCTCTTCTTAAAAAGGGGCGACAAGGCCAAATCATGACCATCGCACCACCTTAAAGGGGTGATCAGATGACCACAATTTGAAATGATCACCACTTAACTCGTTCTTTATTTTTCTTTGCACCTATATCCTTTTTATCCTAAGACATGATTCTAGCCATGTGAAACACCAAATTGGACGATACTTGATGTATTCCCAGCGATTTTGAGTGTTTTCAATCTTGTTTTTGCAAAGAAATACATCTGAAGCATTCTTTTTGATGTTGCATTCTGCATTGAACTTTGGAGATTTATTAGGATGATTTTGCAAGAGAAGCCTCAATTCTATGGATATTAGGGTTGATAGCTCGCTGTGTTCATGTAAGTAAAAGGTTAGCCTATCAAATTGATACATAAATAGGATTTGTTTTCATCATTTAGTTTGATAATTAGACCTTTATCATCATTTTCTCTCCATGCGTATCGTTTTCTCTCTTTAACTTCTCTCTTTGATATCATCTAACTACAATTTTTTCTATTCGTCTGAGTGTCAGTGAATGTCGAGTTTCAAACATAGTTCTTCATGGATTTGACATCAATTCACGGTGCAGTAGATTTATTTCTATGTCATGCTTGTAATTTGATTGGCGAAATCTCCAAAAGATTCAGCATAGCATATAAGGGTCTTGGACATGGGGACAAGGTACAAATGAGTTTTTCTTTGATCAAGGAGGATGTGCTCTTCAATATTATGTTGTGAAATACCCAAAGGGCAGTGCATTTCTTGATTATCCATGACATTCTCTCATAGAGAAAATGCTTAGGGCAGGCAAGGGAGAGAGGCTTCACCAATTGAGAATAAACCACACATTTGAATACCCAAAGATCAACTGAAGCCTAAACCAAAAACTTTAACTTTAGAAAATATTGATAAAAATAGGCTAATGATTCTTTTCCCAAGAAAAAAAGGAAACAAATCAATTTTCTCGTTTATAAATCAGAGTAAAATACTAAGAAATTAAATTGGAGTAAAGATTTACATTGTTTTATTTTACTGTCCTTGAATAAAAATTTTAAAAAATTGTTTCTATTTTCAGATTTCTGTGTTAGAAGGGAATTTCAATATAGATAAATATTGGGAAAAGTGGACTTCTTTAAATTTTTAATAAGTGAAACCAATTCAAAAGATGAAAACCGGTCCGAAATGCGCCGGTCCGACCAAACCACCTCCAATAACCGACGATCAACCGGACCGTGTTATGCAGCAACTCTCACTTCTCAATGGACGATGACTGGAGATCTTCCGATTCCAAAAGAGCTTCTTCCTTCACTCTTGAGGAATGGAGAGGTTCTTCGTCCGCAAAACTTACTAGAACGGCAGTTCTTACCGCTAATTCCTCATCGCTTTCGCTTCGAAGGTCAGTCTTGCTTTCACTTTTCCTACTTTTACGGTTTTTGATTAATTCATTTTTTGAATGATCTGGTACAGATCGGGGAGCCGGTGGGTGGAATTGTGGAGGAAGATCGTCCAGGCATTTATTCCGGAGGTGTGTGCTGTTTATCTGAGCTATCTATTCTCCCGGTTTTTCTTTTTCTTTTTTGCAATAATGCGCGATATGCTTAATTATTTTTAACCATTGTCGGCCTTGAATAAAGTTTTCCTATTTCTTAAACGCACTCCAGTTCAAAGAAATTCTATCCTCACTCTATTTCCTTCAACAAAGTGTTTTCAGCAGGTGTGAGACTCCAATGGATTTGATCAAGCAATTTATTAGCTTCCATCTGCTTTGATTTTCTCATCAATTATCGGACACTTCTAAGAGGATAATATTAATGTGGTTTCATCAGTGTACTCTGATTCTGTTCATTTATTCATTTATGCAGTTTTGTCTATTTTCTTGTGTCCTCTGTTCAAAATAACTTTATTCTCACTCTCTTCCTTCGAAAGGTATTTCCAGAAAGTGTGAGATATCAATGGGACAGATCAAGAAATCATTAGCTTCCGTGGGGTTTGATTTAGCCCTTTCTTAATGAGACCATTCCATGAGGGACTAGATCAATGTGCTTTAATGAATGTACTTTGACTTTTTTTTTATCTATTCACTTATGGACTCTTTTTCATTTCCTTATGTTTCTATATGCATCTTCGGTGGGGAATTCTCGTGATATCTCATATTGGGGAAATGCAGGGGTTTCCTGACAGTGTAACACATGATTACCTTCCTTTTCAGATATGGGATTTATTGCAGGTTATTTGAAATATTTCTTTTACTCTTTTCAATTATAATTTATCATAATCTATCCTAAAATCCAAATCCTTTGAATGTAGGGGCTCTCTACTTACATTCGCTCAATGCTTTCTACTCAAGTCAGTTCAATCGCTCTAGTTATCGATAAAAGGCTCTGTATTTATGGTTTGGCTACTAGTATTTAATTTCCTTCACGTATCTTCACGTGAAATTGTACAGGCTCTCCTGAGTGCTATAGGTGTTGGAGAAAAATCTGCTACTGTTGTTGGTGCTACGTTCCAGGTATGTCTTCTCTGTCTACCCTCTCTCTTTTAACTTATTGTTTCATTCATTTCATTAGCAGGCATTTATGCTAAGTTGATCAAAACTTGATATCCTATGGATGAAACAATATCCTATGGTTCTTCCTTCAGTTTCATTGTATTTTTAAAGGTGTTTATAAATCCATGTTTTTTTCTTAAACTTAAAAGTAGCTGACAGGATACTTAGGATGGTTGATGAGTATCTAATTCAAGGAAAAAGAGCCCAGCTTGAAGCAGGACTATTTCTGAATTTTAAACTACAAATGTTATGCGAATATCTGATACAATCTTCGTGTATGAATTGAAAAGAAACTGACAATTATTCAAATTGAAATATTATCTGGATATAATATCCAATCAACTCCCTATCAATCAACGAGAATTTTTTTTTTTTAAATAATCAACGAGAATAAGGAAAGTGATTGGCACATGCACTGCTCTTCGACAGGATCCCCTCTCAAAATGCTGTCAAAACTCCCTACTCTTGACTTCCTCTCCACTTCAATTCTTCCTTTATGAACTGGCAATTGACGTCCAAGAAAAGCCCCTTCCAGTAACTGCCTTGGTATTCATTTAAAAAAATTGTTTTTTTTTTCTGAAAAGTGCAGGAAGATCACCTAAGACCTGTGATCCGCTGATGGACAACTATATGAAAAAAAATAAAAAGACAGAGCAGAAAGAAACAAAGCCAGATAGGGTACACAAGTCCCAAAGCAAGCCCCTACCCCTTATGTCCCTCTAAACCAGTAAGATATGAGGTTTGTCCTGTGTTGAATGGTGTTGTCTATTAATAGTCCTTCCCTTGAAGATGACCTCATTGTGCTGCAGCCAGGTTGCCCATAGCACTATGAACAGTCTACCTCTTTTTACCTTCCTTCAAAGGTTTGCGCCCCTTAAAGAGTCCTAGAAGGCATCGTCTGAGGAGACACTTACCCTTGGATCTTCTGAACAGCCCAAACCTCTTGGGCGAATGGAAATTATAAGACTACACAGGAGCAGGCTTTCGACCCCCTTATGCACAACTCACTCTCTGTTGACTCATCTGGGAACAGTTTATGTCGGGAATGCACAGAACCAGTCTTTGCTTGAGGAGCAATGAAGCAAAAATTCAGACCTTGAGGGGGATCCTTTGTTTCTGAATAAACTGACATGCCCAAAGAGTCTTCGATACCCCCTCGATCTAACATTCTCTGACTTGCTTGTATGCTCCTCAGACAGAGAATACAGAGCCAATCCACTCTCCGCTATCTTGTGTCCCTCTCAATGGTCTCCAAAGCATTATGTATTGTTGCTTATTGTTAGAAGATCTGCTTGCCTCCTTAAGCCTTCATGCTCCTTGTTCCTATTGAGATGAGATGCAAGTGATGGCTGCAAGTACAAAACCCTAATTCAAAATTATTCATGAGGCAGGTTAAATACCAGCATAAGTCACTTACTCTAGATCAGCCAAAGCCCACTTAAGTCACTTATTCCCTACATGGGAAATAAGCAAATTAGTGATTCATATTGGGCCACTTATAATGTGTGGCCCACTATTTTATAAGTGAATACGTTAAGAGAAGAGCGGCCACTTATCAACTGTGGCCCACTTACAACCAAAAGGGAAATAAACTTAATTTCAGACTAACACATATTCAAAAAGTCTTCTACTCTATGATTTGATAGATTGGTCACCGGGAGTGGGCTTCACATGCCATTCCAACACTCTCAAACTGTAGCTTTGGAATTACATATGAGGGCAAATAGGCATGGGAATTTCTCTGGAAGAGTATCTTGGTTCAACCAAGCATCTACCCAAAATTGAAATGAGGATCTGTGCTGTAGCTTGGCGACAAAGAATTCCTTGCCATAAGGCAGAGGCCCCTTTGATGGGAATCGTTCTCCTTTCCCAGTCTAGCCCTGTGACATAGCTCTTGGTAAGTACTGTTGTGGCTAGATCATCTGTTAAACCCATAGTCCTGCTCACCCACCTTGTCAAGAGAGACAAATTCATGGTGTGCAGATGCTAAGCTCCTAGTTCCCCTTCAGAAGCGGGCTTGCAGACTCTGTCCCGTGCAATTAATGCCATTGCGCTACTACCTTCTGACCCGGACCCTTTCCAGACGAACTTCATCATCAATTAGACACTTCTTTCCGATCCCCACTGGAAGCTTGAAGGCTAAGAGGTAGATGGTGGGGATCGTAGAGGGCACTGACCGTAACAGTGCCAGTTGTTCGCCCCTTGACAATACTCTGGTCTGTCACCCCTCTAGCTATCTCTCCACTTTCTCTATCACTGGCTGCGAATCGTTCCTCCTAAGCTGGCCTGTCATCAACAGTAGGGCCAAATAGCATGTGGGCAATGTCCCCTTTAGTGTCCCCAAGGCATAAGAGCACTGATCCTCCTCTTCCTGGGAAAGCCTAAAGCCGACAAAGGCTTGTTTAGCCCCGTTTATCTGCAAGCTTGAGAAATTTGTGAATAAGTCCAGCAGAGTAGATATGTTCTTAGCCTCATCTCTTGAACCTTTTGAGAAGAAGGTTGTGTCATCTGCACATTGCAGTAATGGAATGCTTGTCGGATAGCTTGGCATCTGGAATCCCTTCAATAACCCATGCATGCACACTTGATTGGTACAAATGGCAAGGGAGTCCTTTGCAAGGACAAATAGTAGGGGTGCCAGCAGGCAGCCATGCCTGATCCCTCTTTGTAGTTGAATCCATCTTCCCTCTGAGTGTCCATTCATCAGCACAGAGAACGGGTGCGAAGTGATGCACCTTTTAACCCGGCTCACCCATACCTTAGGAAAACCTCTCTTTTGAAATGACGACCATAGAAAATTCCAGTCAAGGGAGTCATATGCCTTGGTAAAGTCCACTTTCCACATGAATCCCCTACTCCCCCTTCTCTTCCATGACTTTGTAATCTCTCCTGCTGGTACTGTGCTATCCACTAGTTGTCTTCTTGGGATGAAAGCTGATTGGAAAAGGTTGACTAGTTCACCAATCATTTCCTGCAACCTATCGGCCAAGACCTTTGAAATGATGAGATAGATTGAGTTGATTAGAGAGATTAGTCTGAAATTTCCAACTCTCACTGCCCCAAGACACTTTGCTGGGAGAAAGAGATTCGACTTGTTGAGCCTCTTCAGGCCTTATACTCTTCAGTAGAACTCCTCTTGAGGTGTTCATCACATATGTTTCATCTAGTCCCTGGATGACCTCTCAGATCTCCTCCACTGTGAATGGCTGCACCAGCTCCACTCTTTGTTCTTGCATCACCTAGGGTGCCCCTCTACTACTCCATCTCCATTTATTCCTACCCCATGTTGGGTCATTGTCCCAGAGTGTTCCAACAGGGGTCTTCTGGGTGCCTAAGTGCTGACATATGCATGATTCCCCATCTGCATCCTCAATATTTAGTTTGAACAGCTTCTACCATTTACTGTGAGATGGAAGAAACACATATTGATTCCCCATCCTTTGGCCACACCTGCCTAGACCTTTGTCTCTAGTCCATTTTCATTTTTATATATTCCTCGGCAATCACCTCCCTCCAACCTCTTTTCTCTTGCAGCTCAATCCCCGGTAAGGCAAAGGTATCCTCTAGGTCATCCAGTTCCTTGGTTTTGGTTTGGGTTTCATCCCTCTTTCGGTGTCTCACCTCTCCAATATGGTTCCAGAATTGTATTAGATGCCCTCGTAGCCCTTCCTGTCTTTTGGTTATTCCTGCTATTGCTGCTCATTGCCTTGACTGTGATTTCTACCGTCTAAACACCTCTTCCTTGAAGCTACTCTCTCATAGCCAGGGTTGATCCACTTTGAAGTATGTGGATCAACTGTGCCCCTCATGAGATTGCCAGACAATTGTGCAGTGATTCGACTGTTGTCTAGTGAGCGGTCATATATCTGCCATTAGAGAAAGCTCCAATAATTCCATGGAGCACAAGAACCTTTCCAACCGGGACAAGGAGGTAGGGCTCGGCATGCTTCGCCATGTGTACTCACAGTTCACAGGCCCTAGCTCCTTTAGCTACGCTTCCAAGAGGAACTTAAGGAACTCTTCTGATCCTGGGGCTATCCCACCAGCTTCATGGGGCCTGTCCTCCATTTTCAAAGTGACGATGAAGTCTTCCCCAAAAAGCAAAGGGAGGCCCTGAAAGCTTCGCCGCTATCTCTGCCAACTCCCCCAACATTCTCTTGTGTAATGCTTCAGACACCAGTCCATAGATTGAGGTAACAACAATCTCCAACTCATAGCTCCTTCACGTCAGCTTTACTGCTGCCATAAACTGACCTGACCATGAGTCCTCCTTAGAGAACATTGACCTGTTCCATGATACCACCAACCCTCCTGATCGTCCCATCGCCTTCACAGCCAAGTACTCCTCTAGGAAGCCATGTCCCACCAAATTCCTGTCCTGTGCTTCGCATCTCTCCAACATAGTCTCTTGCAAGCAGATCGTTGTGGCTCCCCACTCACGGAGATATCATCCCACAATCCCTCATCTCCAATCATCACTAAGTCTGCAAACATTCTATGAGATGCACTTCATGGATGTCCAGGACTCCTCCCTTGTGGCTTCTGGACCTTGATGAACCCCACTGCTTCTGCCACTTCACTTGCCAACATGATTAGATGTTCAAGTTCAAAAAAAAAAACATCTAGACACTTGCACACTCACATGCCTATGTCCCTGATAGGGACTATCATTATCCTGGTTGTAGAGAATTCCTAGTATTCAATTTTTTTGAAACATGAAAGGAAGACCACCCGTAATCAGTGATCTACCAGTTCAAGTACCCTCTTCTTCCCACCTGAGAGGTCACCCATCCTAGGCTGCCTGAGCACCATTAACCCTGGAGTTCTTCTCACCCTTGCATCCCTGTTCCCAAGAAGTCACTCATCCCTACACTGCCCAAGTCTGAGCAAGCTTAACTCCAGAGTTCTTCTCCACCCTGATGTCCCTCTGCTCAAGAGGTCACCCATCCCTGTACTGCTAAGCCAGAGCATGCTTAACCCTGTTGTCCCTATTATACTTAAGAGGGACAACGTTTAATATGTAGTGCAGTTAATGTATTAGATATTTACTACTTATTGTTGCAAAATTAGTTGCGTACTGTACTCAGCTTTTCCAAAGTGTTCATTTCTTTATGCACATTTTTTTGTGTCTGCGCAATTAGTAATCCGTTACACCCGATTCAACAGATATAACCCACACTTTAATTTTAGAACCAGCAAAAACAATGCTCTTCCAGTTGACCTTGATCTCTTTCCTCTACCACTGTTTTTGTCACTGAGACCTCCCGAACAGCAGAATGATTTGACTAGGTAAAACTTACTTATTCTGACAGGGCTGACCACTTTATATGGATCCTTTAGCACCCATTACACAAAAACAGACAAACAATACGAGAACTATTGTGTAACTAGTAATGACTGCCTTCTTCAGAAGATCAGCAGTGCCAAAGCTTGGATTGGCAGTCTATCAGAGTCATTGGAAAATATCTAAAACCAGAAGTAAATACTGTGTTCTTATGCATTATCATGAATTATGGTTTAATCTCATTCATTAAGACTTCTGATGTAAGAGTCTTTGTCTTTAAAAATACCTGTTGGTTCATGTGTATTTTTTTGAATATGAACTCAGCATTTTCTCACGTATATGTTTATGTATTTCTCAATCCACTTATGTTTTCAACTCTCACAGTGGTTTTTGAGGGATTTCACTGGGATGCTTGGTGGTATTTTATTTACCTTCTATCAGGTGAAAAATATTATCTCATTATATATATATATATTTTTTATGTTGGCACCCCTAAAAATTTCTTAATATATTAATCTCATAGTTATCTGTTTATGACAGAAATTCTCATAGTTAATGGTTCAACTAAGTTTTTAGATTTTTGTCAGACATTCTATTTACTGCTAAGCCAGGAATTATGATTTGATGTCCTTCCCTCTGTCGTTCCCCTGAAAAGTTCAGTTATCTTAACTGCAGGGCTCTAATCTTGACAGCCATGCCAAGATGTGGCGATTAGTAGCAGATTTTATGAATGATATTGGTAAGTCTATCATTTATTGATTAATGTTAAAGATTATGCATGAGACTGCTGAATGAAGGCCACATAGTGATGCCCTAGATTGCTGTATGAGAGAGAGAGTATTTGGAGTAGAACGTGAAAGCCTGATCAATCTTAATCACACATTCGGTCTCCTTTAAAGAGAGTACTGCTTCATGAAATTTGGTGGGCAATTTAATCGATTGGTCCTTTACAGAGAGAATTAACCCCAAGAAAGTATCTATGGAGATCATTGGAACTGTAATCAGGACCTATGTTTGCCTATTTTCTTATGTATCCTCGTTTATTTTATATATACCTCTTATGGAGGGGTTATTGGTAAGTGAGATATCGTATTATCCGACATCCACTACTGACGATGTAAAAGGGGCTGTTATCCCTATCATGATGTTAAGTGGAAAAGCATCTCTTTGCGTTTTCTCTGTTAGGGTTTGTCTACCGACATGAACATTTGGTGGTCGGAAGCTCTCCATCTAACTTGGGTTTTAGGGTTTGGAGATTCTTGTTTTGTCTGTAATCCTGTGCTTGACTCTTTGGGGGTTCTGTCATACTCACCATTTTTCTTTAAATCAGCAGCAAAATATGTTTATTTTCATGTAAATTAATATTACTTTTTTACCTCTCAAGGAGTTTCCCTTTAGGACTTAAAGCTCCTTACCATTTCCTTTGTTTTCATTTCAGGAATGTTAATGGATCTTATATCTCCCTTATGTCCATCTGCTTTGATTCCTATAATGTGTCTTGGGAGCTTATCAAGATCATTCAGTATGGCTTGTTCATCCTTGCTATCTTTTAAACTTAAGCGTTACATCATCTATCAAGATTTTCTGTTCTACTCTGTCGAAAAATGGTTCCTCTTCAAAGCTTTTACCATGCTGGATATATCAAGAGACATCCTAACTATTTTAATTTCTCGAGTCAATCATGCCTTGTGGAAACCATTTGAATAGTCCAAAATTTCTCTTCGAAGCATTGTTAATTTCTGCCAAACATTGATCCAATGGATGAATATAGAGAGAGAGGGAACCTGGGAGGCCCTGGGGAGGAGGGGGAGTTGAGAGACAGAGAGAGAGAGATAGATTAATTTAATCTAGTTTTGCATATAGTTTCTTGAGTATAGTTTTGCATCATGAACATATTTCTGATTAAAATTGAACATTTTCCCTGCCAAAGATTCATTCTGGCTGACAACTTCATCTCACATTCTTGATTAGCTGGAGTTGCTAGTGGTGCGACCAGGGCTGCTTTAACTCAACATTTCTCTCTCCAGAATAATGCAGCTGATATTTCCGCCAAGGTATGCTTAAACTTTCCACTTTTGCCTTCTAATGACAATCAACTTACCTGATTCGGAAATTTGGCATAGATTGCCACTTAAACTTACTCAAATTCTGAAATTAGGTATATAATGGCCCAGAAACTTGGCCAATTCAAAAATACGCTGTAGATTGGCCCATAAACTTAGCCAGTTTCACCCTGATGGCCCTGATGAGCCTATATACTTGTCTAATTTTATAATTTGAAAATGTGGCGTATACTAGTCCATAAATTTGATCTGATTTGTAAATTTACCACATGCAATCCCAGACACATGCTGCTTTAAAAAATCTGGCATAGATGGATCCGCAAATTTTCCCAATTTTGATAAATCAACATTGACTGGACCATAAACGTACTGAATTTGGCCTACAATAGTCCATTAATTTCTCCAATTAAAAATTAATTTTCTGTAATCTAGACCATAAGCTTACCCAATTTGGAGATTTGACCTAGATTGGTTCCATAAACTTTCCTAATCTGGAAAATTTGGATACATTGGCCCATAAACTTGCCACTTCAGATATTTGCATCAACTGGCCCATAAACTTACACAATTTTTTAAGTTTGGATCTACTGGTGCACAAGCTAATTTGATTTGGAAATCTTGCAGGAAGGGAGCCAGGAAACAGTTGCAACTATGGCGGGCATGGCATTAGGAATGCTTCTGGCTCATGTCACGAGGGGAAAACATCTAGTCATCTGGTTCTCCTTCCTTTCTTTGACCATGTTTCATATGTTTGGTCAGTGCTCTCTTTTCAAGTGACAGCTCTATATTTTTCATTAATGAATTTTAAGATGACATATTATAAAGATTCAGTGAATATGCAGCAAACTACATGGCAGTCAGATGCCTCTCTCTGAGAACAATGAATGACGAGAGAAGCTGGTTGCTTCTGAGGCATTTCATGAAAACTGGAGAAGGTATTTCTTAATGTCCTTCGTCTCAAATTCTCCCTAGTGGGCTAGAGATTTCTATGCAAACAAATTTAGTAATAATCTGTAAAAGTTCTAGAGGATCTCAAATGGGCTTTATCCTCATGAATTCAATTTAGTGCTCAAAATTTCAAAATAGAAAACTTCAGTCCAAATTTTTTTATCTCTAGAAAGCTTACGTCTTGCAGATTTTCAAGATATTTTTCATTCAATCAATCCTTGTCTAGAATCATTGGAAAGATGGCAAAGTAATGTTATCCAAATGATCAAATGAAAATTTTCAGATAGAAACCATTGAAAAAGGAGACTAATTGCTATCTTTCGCACTTCTCTTGGTTCTTGCAGTCATGTTGCCTAAGCAGGTCTCAGATATGGAGCATGTTTTCCCTCTCTGGTTGAGTTCTTGGAGCTCTCTCAAAGAATTTCTCCCCAAACGCATACTCCTGGGCACCAAAGTTTCTTCTCTGATTCATTCTGATGCGTGAGATGCCATCACTTTCTCTCTCATTCTACTCTTCATCTTAAATACCTAATTCTAAGCATACTATTTGTCGCTTTCCCTAAACCCTAAGGAATTAAGTCCTGAAACAGGATGGAGCTCTTGAACTTGTCATCTTCTCACTACAAGAAAGGTATCTTTGTCCTAATTACGCTATGAATTAATCATGTCAAATACAGAGTGCTCCCTTTAATTCTCCACAAAGTATATTTATTATATGAAAAACAAAATTTTTAAACAAATTTAATTTTAAAATTTTTTTCCAGAGAGGTATCTTCTTCTGGAGAGAAAAGGGTGTATCCAGGTTGTCATGCATAGGCAAGCGACTCCGGAAGATGTTATGAAGTCCTTTATCCACGCCCTTGTGCTGGCAGATCTGTCTAGGGAAATGACGTCTTCCCATGTGGAAAGCTGTAATTGGATGGACAGATACTTTCCTATCTTCATCAAGAAGGTATGTGATCCTTTTTTATAGCTAGATCTCGAATTTATTGTTGGGATGTGTTGCAAGTTTAAGCGCTTAAAGAGAGAGACATGGTGGAGCTGTGTGGAAATTGAGGGGGAGAGAAAGAGCTGATGGTGCTTTAGGGTTTTGAGGAAAAGGAAAAGTTCATCTATTAAGTGAAACCATGATTATATTTATAGTTGGGTTTTGGGCCTTTTGCTTAAAAAGTCCCATCTTAATGGTAATGATTTATTACCATTATATTGCTGTCAGAAGAATACAAACACAATAATTCGGAATTACCGGGTACAAGGACAAGTACAAACTATTTTAATACCCCCTCAAGCTGAGGAATGGATATTTCTGACTCCCAGGTTGTCAATTAGACATGCAAAGTTTTTTGCTGGTAATCCCTTGGTCAGAATATCAGCCAACTGATCTCTAGAGCTGATGTAGGGCACGCACAACATCTTACTATCCAGTTGTTCCTTGATAAAATGTCGATTGATGTTTATATATTTAGTCTTTTGATGACTCGGTGTGTCATGAGGCATACTGATAGGGGACTTCTCGTCACAAAGTAGCTTAATGCACTTTTCAAAGGGGATTTGAAGGTCACTGAGGATGCTGCAGACCCATATAATTTCGGCAATGCCATTGGCCATGTCTCTAAACTCTACCTCGGCACTTGACCTGGACACTGTTATTTGCTTGTCACTCTTCCAGTAAATTAAGTTTCCACTGAGAACCATAGAGGCCTTGAGGTATCTTAGTACCTTATGAGTTGCCTGCAAGTGTGAGGCCTTTGAGTTTTGCATAAATTGGCTCAGTACATGAAGCGAATATGCAATATCAGGGCGAGTATGAGCAAGATAAATAAGTTTACCTATTAACCATCAAAAAGAAGTTAGATGAATGCAAGGTTCATCATCATTCATTTTCAGCTGATGATTAGCTTCTATAGGGGTTAAGCTAGGTTTGTAATTTAGATGCCCTGTTTCATTTAGTAATTTAGATGCCCTGTTTCATTTAGTCAAAAATCTATTTCTTTTGAGAGATTAAAAAACTATAAGATGAGTTAGCTATCTTAATGCCTTAATCTCCAGATATTTTAGGGGTTCTAAAAAGTCCCTTAATCTCGAGGTTTATTCTGTGTAACTTCCAGTGATAATT
Source organism: Lemna minuta (assembly GCA_024174645.1). Taxonomy (NCBI): domain Eukaryota; kingdom Viridiplantae; phylum Streptophyta; class Magnoliopsida; order Alismatales; family Araceae; genus Lemna; species Lemna minuta. The sequence continues at coordinate 16,298,965 of CM044107.1, read as the reverse complement.
ATGTCATCTACATGCACAACTAGGATAGCTACTCCCCCCCCCCCAATAAATTAAATGTTGGAAGAACAAGGTATGATCACTATTGGCCTCTTTGTATCCTAATTTTCTCATGGTTTGTGTAAACCTTCCAAATAATGCTCTGGGGACTGTCTGAGTCTGTACAGTGCCTTTTTTAGTTTACACACTTTATTCTTAATAATACTAATATTATATCCTTGTGGAATTTGCATGTATATTTCTTCATCTATCTCTACATGCAGGAAGGTATTTTTAATGTCATACTGGTGGAGTTGCCAATCTAAATTGGCAACTAACGTTAATAAAAGCCTAATAGTGCTCGTCTTTGCCACTGGGTTAGAGGTTTCAGAATAATTAATTCCATAGGTTTGAGTTTTGCTGTAAACGTCTCAATACTTCCATTAGCATCATATTTAACAGTGAACAACCATTGACATTCTACTGCTTTCTTGCCATGTGGGGGACTAGATAGTTCCTAACTCTGAATTTTTTTCTAATGCTTGCATTTCTTCATCCTTTCCTCCAATGAGGCTGTTGAAGTATTAGTTTGCGTCGTGAGGAAGACTTTATATATGGACGATACTTATTTGTAAGTCATATAATTGACTATGGGATAAGGAGAATTTTTTACACATGACCGGGTGCCTTTTCTTAGGGCTATGAGTTGGCATTTGGTGAATTATTCCTATGATAAGTCTCCTTGAGTCTTCCTCAGTTCCCTACTCCTGTGCCTTATGTTTTCCCATAATTCCTCATCAGGTGTGCCTTCTGCAGGTTCAGTCATATGAGTGTCTAGTTTATGTTTTTCTGATGCAGTTAATGGGTTAGTTATCACTTTTCTTCTAGCATAGACTTTACAGTAAGTGCGCAATTGCAAACTCCCTTCGTTGTAGGACCCTCTACTTTCCTTTATACGATTTTCTTTCTTTTCAGAAAAAGTTTTGTATTGGATTTTCTCTTCGTTGTTTGTAGGTCCATTCATAGGGTCTAATGCGTTGTTTTGCCTATCTTCAGGATTGTGATAAAACATTGAGTTTTCATCAAACAATTTGTCTTAAGCTGTAAATAATTTCTTTGTATATGGGTTAGGATATGAACCCCTTACCTTGGAAGTGACGAATATATCCTCACTAAAGGGAAGTTATGAGGACACCCCTACAGTTAGAAATAAGGGGGTTCGTCCCTTTGGAAAGTTGAAAGTGAAAATGAAAAGTTGTCTCTCCGCTAGGGTTTAGCCCAATTGTCACTCTCTCTCACCCTCTGCCCATCCCTGTCAGGCATTTCTCCTCTAATGCAATTATTGGAGCTTGGCAGCGCTCCCCCTTCTTCTCTGCTGACACGTCACCTTGTCTGGTCTATCTCCTCAACACATCTATTTCATCTATTCTGTATTCAAGATTACATCATGATAGGACCTATACCAGAGCCATTATGGTCCAGCATGGTTCAACCAGGGTGCACCCATGGTCCCACTTGTCACTTGCAGGGAGTGAAGATCGTGCTTCAGTCACCTCATCCATGAAGGAAGCAAGAAATGACATGATTGCATGTCTCAAACCCATGGTGGGCTGTTTGTCAGTGCAAATGCAAGAGACGGTAAAGATGTCTGACCGGTGAATCACAGTCTAGGATGCCAGATGACCAAATCCAACCACTGCGCCTGGCCATGTCACTCTATCTTCCGTTCATGTCTCCCAGGTAGCTTCATCTTCCAGCGCCCACGTCGTCCCATCCGCTCTGACAATCAGAGGATCCCAACTGTCGCCACTCTGGAGGTCAAACACTAATGGTGATTTAATCACAGGGGCGTGGCAATCAGAAAATCCACAATGGGCTATGATTTGGGCCTGTTTATTACTAGATCCGAGCTTTTAGGCCTGAGGCCATCAAGGAATGGGGTGGGGATCTTATCTCGAGGCAGGCTGTATTACTGATGTGGGCCGCTCTCCATCAATAACAACTTGGGCTCAATGCCTCTGCTCGAGCCGAGCTGGACAGCATTGCTCAGGCTGGAGCCTTGATCCTGGTCACCCCAATCCATCAGGGCAGCATCTCCACCTCCTGAGCAGCCGCCTTGGTGTCTCTCTATATGGCTCATTTATTGACCTCTCTTTGACTCTATTTATCTACAATTTTACAAGTCTCTCTCTATATATACAATTTGTGCTACCTTCTTCTCTCTCTCTTTCTCTTTCTCTCTCTCTCTCCCCCTCCCTCTTTCCCCTCTCTCCCTCGACAATTTTCTGGCATAGAGATGCCTTTCAGTGCTTGGCTTCATCCCTTAAATTTTCAATCTCTCCCTCCGTACTGTCACATGAATCAACTTTGTCGTGACATTAATGCAAACACCATCATCAAGCCCACAAAGGGTGTCAATGTTCTTTGAGGGCTTCATTTTTGTTATTTTCAAATCTCTTTGTTGTTGTTTTCTTCCACAAACTTAAGAATCACTGTGCAATCAATTTATCTATCTACTAGTAAAACTTAGTTATCAAATGAACAACCAAATTCACGTTACATAACCTCATTGGAAGCTTCATTTTTTTTTGTTGTTCTGATAATTTTTTCTGCTCTCTTTGCAGCTTCAGATTGCTGGATGGACCACTGAACGGCTTCTCTGTCATTCAATCATCTGGAGGGCAGATTGGGTCACTGACAGTTCAGGTGTCAAGGTTGAGTAAGCAAAAGGAACCCTCTTTAATTCATCATTGAAAATTTTCTTGGATTTTTGCAAAGTTTGTTTTGCCGAGAAGATTGAACTTGATGACATGATTTTAATTCCTTAGCGAGTCAAAGTTCATCACATGTACTGCAATGACGATTAGATATCTTGTCACAGTTATTACAAGCGATGGGCATTTTAAATTGATCGTGCAACAGATTGACAATAGGTCGTATAAGCAATCCATGCTGTGCATGAAAATGTGAAAATTTTAATCAAATCAGAATCATGCGATCAGATCTATTAAATTCCCAGAAAAATGAAAACAGAAGTTTGACCTCCCAAAAAAGAGAAAAAAACTCTTTCTTATTCACTAACTCGCTCTCCCTCTCTACTCCTGACATTTCTTTTTCTCCTCTCACTCTATAATTCTGGCATTGGCATCTCTGTATCCCTCTCCCTCTCTATTCCCAGCGTTCTTGCTCTCTACTACCACTTTTCTTCCTCCCTCTCTCTAATCTGTTTCTTGTTTTCTCTCTTGTTCTCTCATCTCTTTCTCTTTCTCTTTCTATTCTAGTCCTCTCTCATTCTATCAATTGACAGGGTAACACAGCACATCATGCAGCTCTGATGCACCTTAACCTTGCTCTCTCCTAAGCAAACTCTCTCTCCTCCACCTCTCGCCGGATCTTGATTGATCCTCCACGATCTGGCTGCACCGCTTTGTACAAATCGAAAAAAATAGCAATTTAATGTGTTGTCAAGCGATTCAATGCAATCATGTTAGTCCATCCCTAATTTTTTGAAGTGCATTTGTCGAAGTCTAGGACCCCAACAGGACTGCTCCAAATATGTGACCCCAAAGTATTAACCCAAGCTGTGGAGGGAGAGGTGGAATGGTGCATACCTTGCCATATACGATGACCATCCTTGCTAGGGATAATTGTAGGGGGAACAAATATCGCATTCACTAAGCAACAATATTATACCTAAGATATGAGGTTGTGCTCATATTACAATATTGACACAGGACATTGGAAACCATTTTGACGCTTAGTGGCTTTGTGGGTTTCCATCAAAGGACACATGCAATGCCTATCCCAATGGCAAACTCTATGTGATGGGCCACTGGCGACATGCGGCAGGGACAAGTGTGCAACATATACACAAGAAGGCATGACTAATTGCTGAAGGTGATGACATCCTTGATCCTCAACAGGGATGTCCTACTAGGACAATAATATGGACCTCTAACAAGAGAATGCCACATGAATGGCTAGAAGGTCTTCCCTTTTGGTTCCCTTCTTGTAGATGGTGTGCAATGTCTCGGATCCTCCTTAGACATCACTTTATGTCTACCAAGGTATTCTTGATCCACCTAAGCAAACAAGAACATGCGCGTAAAATCTCAACTAGCATGTACATATCAGATTTTAGGACAATATCATGAAGGTCACATGCTTCACATAGGAGCAAACCATCTTGTAGTGTCAAAGCATGTACTCTGTTGTAAACTTGAACATCATAGAAGTAGGAGAGAGCAAAAAAACTGCACCCTATAAGGTCAAATTACATGCCTACTTCTAATAGGCCATGGTTTCCTAGAGATGCTCCATCCATGTTGAGCTTCTAATGTTGTGCAATGGTAGTCATAATTTTTTTTACTCATGACCCAAATATCTCAAATCCTTAGGACCTTATAAAGAGAACTCCAGTTTTTCATTGTGACGAGCACCAAGGACTGAGGATTGTGAAGCCATTGTGTAATGTTCCTCATTGGCTAGCTGGTAAACTAAGAAGAATTTTCCAATCCCTAGTAAGTACTACGAATAATCATAGTTGTGAGCATAAATCATCTGAAGGGCATTTTTGTCTTCTATCTATTGTAGGTTTTACTGCTCGTTATAAGAGAAGAACTGTCCCCCCATTCCACATTGATTCGATGAACTATCTTTTTAACATGGTATCAAAGCCCTAGGGTTTTAAGCTAGCGGTGGGGGCAGATCTTCATGATGTTCCACCATCCTCCTTCTTCCTTGCACGCATCTACATTGACACCCACTTGCATCATGCCCCCCTAATCATGTTTGTTAAGTTGGTTCATTCTCATTGGTGGTGTTTGCCCTTAATCACCAACTCTAGCATATTAGTTTTTGCTCTTTGGATTTTGCTCGCCAACTTTCACTTCTTAGATCCTGCTCGCCGACGTCTTTTGTAGCCACTATTGCTATCTAAAAATCGTAGTCACTCCCCTCAAGTGTCGTATCATGTCATTCCCATTTAGGTTTAATTCGGATCCCTCTATTGTACACCATGTTGGGTTCTAAGGTCAGTAAGCCTTAAAAAGTTTTGATCAAAACATCGAATGTAACAAAATTCATTGAATCAGATATTCAAAACATTGAGGTACCAAGAATAGATGATCCTATCATATAGTATGTATGAGGAAATATACATACAGGGTTCCCTTGAAGGAGTTCTTGAAGCTATTCAACTTTAGGCTATAGCGGTATCTACACGGTCTCCGGATGGTTAGATCTCCTCTTCAAAAGCTCTTCACCAAGAGAGAAAGAGAAGAAAAGAGAGAATTCTCACAAGGCTTACATGAGCACCTCGATTTGTGGGTAGTTCTTTCCCTATTTATGCACATTTGGAATATAGATTTTTCATAAAAACCTTATAATTATGTCTATATCCACTACCATCTATAAATCTTATGTGTGTGCCCTTCTAGGTCCATATATCTCACTAGTTAATAACTCTATAGACCAAATAACATTTTATTTGTCAACTTTAATTAATTATTTGTATCAACACATATATTAATTAATCAAGGATCGATTTAACCCAATCGATAGGTTGAGATGTCAGCCCGTTAGAGTTGCAAGCTACACTACGTACTCTAAAAGATATAGAGTATATAAGAACTCTCATATGGAAACTTTCCGTCATCGATTACCATGTATGTATAATCCTTCATCTACACGATACTCATAAATGACTTAGGGTATGACCAACTATCAAACCCTAATCGGTTACTCAAGTTACTACTGATGCAAGTAAGAAATCATCAAGAACTCCTCTGATATTTCTACTTCCTTGGCCAAGGATTTCATCTCATCTCATTCCTTAAGTTAATTTCCTTAAATATCGAGAGCGGATGATCCTATGTTGATCACACAATCATCGTCGTGAACTTTATGTCGTATCCAATATCTGTAGTTTTAGAGATCTGATGGCTAAAGATTTGTAAGTCATAAGATGTCTTTGGTGTCTCAAGTCAAAAGACCACAAACACAACTATGACATGAATCAATATGATTAACAATTAGGTATAATTACTATTTAAGGATTCATACGGATCAATTTAAGTGAAACCTTTCTCTAAAGAGCACCTACTATACATACTTTATTGTCTCCACACCGATGGCTATAGGATTAGTCATATTCATCATATGAGTTGGATCAGATAGTATTCTTCTTTTCGAATAATTTGATGTCACTCTCGAAATATCTCACAAATAAGAATATTTAGAACATATATTTGTTCCAAAAGATTAATGAATACCCAAGTGGTATAGTCTGCTCCAAAAGATCTAACACTTGTTTGTGTTGTTTAAGAATCATGCACCACCTAGGCTAGAAAACAAACTCAACGCCCAAGAAGTAACTTAGGGCAGCCCAAATACTATGAGGTGGGTCTTGAACAAAGTGCACTATCGACTCTTCCACGCATTCTCATTTAAGAGGACTGCTAGTTTGCCATTCTCATTTAAGAAGGGAGAATCCTGGGTTAGAGAGAAAGAACGGATCTTAGTCGTGAGAAATGAAGAGCCCGAGGGATAAACTACAGTTTTCCACGGCGCGCTGGTTGCCCAACGGATCCAACTGCATGTAGCATGCATCGATATTGCTTCTTAAAGACGAGATCTCTGCGTGGGAATTCTGAAAAAGATTGATGGCTTTCTTGTAGGTGAGGATCGCCGCTTTATAGTCTTTCTTCTGGAAGAGCTTGTTGCCTTCTTCCTTGAGATCTCTGGCCAGGTCAATGCAGATCGTCGCGTCCGCATCTGAATTGGCGTGTGTCTCCGTTTTCTTTGATTTCTTCTTGTTCTTCCCGGGCGGCTTCCCCATTGACAAATCCCGCAGAAGGGTCGAGGGGAAACCCTTTGAAGGAGCTATTAGATGGCGCTTTCCCTTTGCAGGTCAGGTTGTTTCTCTGTGGACTGGGTGCGGTTGAAGAGGAGAGGGACAAAGGGAGAGTGGTCCTCAAGTAGAGGGATGGCTTAGGTTGTCCGCGAAAGGTGATCTGGTGAGCGGTGGCGTCGCTGGTCATCTGCAAGGTGGCACCTGCGGTCATGTATTCCAGGGGTCGCGGTCCGGGTCATTAGGCTGTAAAAAGGCGCTGATAAGAAAAAGAAGTCGCAGTCTTCTTACAGTAATATCCCCCATTATTCCACGGGAAGGCATGAGGGAGAGAATTCTGGAGACGGAAGTTTATAACTTATGTGAGAGAATGAGAGATCGGGAGACGGGAGATTTAGAGAGAGTAATACATACAAAGAGAGAGAGAGAGAGTAATGGGAGGACCCCGGTTGTGGCTTGCCCAATCCAACTCGCTAACCCTATTTCTTTCTATATACAACGGGACATTTGACTGCAAGAGATGCAGAGTAATAGATCAGAAGAAAGAACGTAATTGACTGCAGAAAACTGTCCAGCCACGGTCATTTCCCATGATGACGATCAAGATTACTGTCATGATCTCAATGAGGATGAGGATGGATCACGATCATCATCATGATCACTGCCATGATCAATATGAGGACGAGGATGATGATGATTCTGATCATGGTCAGATGATGATGTGATGATCATCATCATGATGACTATGATGGGTCAGAAGAATCCTTTAACAATCTACATTATTAGATGATGGAACTCTCCGATGGGTCTTCCGCAGGACAACCGGGCTTGGCGGTCATGATCAGAACCACCTCAGCTGAAAGATTGAAACCGCTTCACCTGTGCCGAAGAACAAGAACTTTTCTTCAACCTTTTTATAGGATAGGTTTTAGCTCGCCATTCAGGTAAATTGGGCATTTTGATGATGATCTTTCAGCACTCGGATAATGTCAAGGTCATGATTCAAAAAATAGGTTCCAATTCCAGTGGTTTACTCTAGTAATCTTGAGACTTCTAGAGGAAACTAAGAACACGTACAAGAATTAAAATCAAATTACGACAGTACAAGCTCTAAGAGATAGTGCCAAAGAATCCTCGTCTAGATTATGACCTGAAAAGGAAACGATCAAATCATGAGACCCATTATTAGATATTGTCGTAAATAAAAACGTCTGATAAATAAAATCCCTTGCCTATGAAGACTATCCGACTCATCTTCCTCTCACCCTCTTTCCACGCACGAAGAGGGACAATTTCAAAGAGTTCTTTTACAGCCTAGGAAGGATGCGACGAAGATTAGAAGCTTATGATTCTAATAATTCCATCTACTTTGATTTCATAGATTTTTTTTATAAGGCGAATAAAAGAAAATGTGTCAGATACCTGTAAAGTATGGAGCTTGTCAGAACCATGTACATTCAAGATCCCCTTACAGCGGTAAAGATCCATGCTTGATTTCTTCTCCCAGAGAATTTCCTCCAGCCATGAATAAACCTTTTTCATGAAAACACCTAATCTTAGGCGAGAAAAAATAGTCTTGAACTGAACGATTCAAATAATACTACCTTTTTCAGGTCAAGATCCTGATCTTGGCATATGCATAATGTACGAATGCTGTAGTCATGAACTGAAGAGGTTGATACCTTGCTATCTTCCAGTAGTGCTTCCAAATGCGCTATATGCTGTGCATATGGAGTGAATAATTAGATCAACAATATGATGGATCAAACTTAGAAATTATGATTAGGTATTTGACTGACTAACTGCTGAATCATAAGCTTGACAATCCAATATCATTGAAAGACTGATTTGGCACCGTCTAGAACGAATTACGGTAGCAAGGGAGTTAATGTTACGAATATCCTTCTCCAAATCTTCCAGATAGGGTGATGTGGCAAGATCATCTTCATCTGGAGAAACCAAATCAATCTTGTTAAGAATTATGACATCCTGTTGATAGGAAAAATATTGATCAGCGAGCATAAACTCCAAAGAAATTGTTTGCCAATCTACATGAAGTGATCAATGAATGAGTAAATACCGCAAAGGCTATTTGAGTGTATGCTTCGGGGAAGGAAGATGAGTGGCGATACTCATCAATCTGTGTTCGGAGATTTTTTGCATCAACTACCTGCATGGAATACTACAATGAAACCCAGAAAAATAAACAAATGGAACGGATCATGGAGAAGCAAAGTCCAGTGTATCACATTTCATGGTTTTAGGATTTACCGTGATGATGGAATCAAGCTTCACTGTAGATTCTAATTGATCGTCCAGCCAAAGTATCGATGCCAAAGGAGCAGGATTCGCTAGTCCAGTGGTCTCCAGCAATATATGGTCAATTCTGTGAGATCATGGATTCCTCGACCCATTTAAAAACGCTAAATTCATTCTGAAACTAGGTATAATAGTTAACAAATACAGTGTTAAGTGAATCCAATCAATGGCCTCGTCGGAATAAACCCATTTTAATCTCTTTAGTGGGATCTAAAGAGTAATTGAGATTTTTTTTTTTTTTTGGGGGGGGGGGGGAATAGAGGGGGAACCCAAGTTCCAGGAAGCACAGGGATTAGGAATTTTGAACTTAGGTTTGGGCATCGTGTGGTCGTGATCAACTGACCAATGAAGATCAAAGGTTTGGTCGATTAGTAAATCAGTTGATGAAAAAACTTTAAAACCATGAATCATAGCTGATTAAGTTTGAGTAGGATCCAGTTCATGCCCAACAGGCGTGTCTTCACCGTGATGGACAAGAATTTATAATGCACCTTGATGGGAAACATTTAAGAGAGAGAGAGAGAGAGAGTTTTCTGCTGCTTCAGTCACCTTTTTATTGAGCTGCTTTGCTGCCACTTGGTTGCCAAAGATGAGAGAGAGAGAGTGGTTCACCTTTTCTAGGGCTCCTTATGGCCCATAAATTAACAAGCTGCCACAAAGGCTAGGAGGGGCCCAGTGATCGTGATTGTCACCATCATCTTTTGACTGTGATGATTCTCACCTGATCCCCAAACCGTAATTGAGGTGATGATTGACCATTACAGAAAATGACATCAAGATGACGGAGTAACAATAATAATGGGCTTTTTACTCCACTGTCATCTATAACTAACATATTCTCAACGAATATTCATAATGAATTGTGCAGAGATAAGAACGAATAAACTAACTACAAAAGACTTGTGAACTTTTGCTAGTATCAAGGAAGGTGGTATGAAACCAAGAATTACCTACAGAAGACACTGAAAGAAGGCCCACACCCAGTTGAGACTGAACCGGATGAATCAATAAGGACTGAGGGTGAACCACTTTCAAGAAACAGTTAGTAAGAGGGGAATCAGTGGGAGACTTACCTATAAAAGTAGGAGATGTCATCAAAAAGGGCATTCCAGATCTGCCACAACTGAGTAGAGCAGGGAGGGTCCCTCGAACATTTTCCCAAGGAGATCAGTCACTATGACTAATTTCCTCCACTCATCGTCTTTTTCTTCTAATGTAATTAAGTTCTTCATTCAAGACAATTTTTATATTTCCATCTATTGATTGGCGTCCTACCAAAAGGCAATACAATGCATTTTCTAAAGATATGAGGTGAATGATGAAAATTTTAGTTTCAACCAATTGATCTTTAAATTTTAATATTATTTAAAATTAAAAAGGGATCGTACCTCTCCTTCGTTTGAACCAGCTGTTCTAAAGCTTGAACTAGACTGTGTTTCACAGTACAACAGACACAGCCATTAGCAAGTTCAATCCATTCCTCAATTACAGCCCCGCCTTCTCCTTCATTGATCATCGCTCTCTCCACCCCGATTTCTTCCCCAAATTCATTGATAATTACTGCAATCCGCTTCCCATGCTTTCCATTCAATATATAATTGACCAACTGAGACAAAAGATCAAGAATGAAAATGTATTTCTGACTACAATGTAATTTTAAGGTAATTCTTTGCGCTTAACCTCCATTGTAAATGTGAAACCCAAGAATTACTAGCTTATCCCGAACAAGAAAATGTCAAAAATGTCAGAAGGAAAATAAAAAGAAAGCAGAAAGGAGCAAACAGGTATTTTTTGCGAAATTTGTGATTGGTGCGCTAAGAGATAACTTTCGGGTAATCTTTTTCGCTAAATCTCAACTTTGAACGGGTAATCCATGACTTTCTAGCTTTGCCCGGATAAGGAAAATGCAAACTATGACAGAAGAAATATCGAAAGAAAACAGAGAGAAGTGAACATGTTTTCTTGTTCAAACGTTGATTACGGTGAGTGAAAACTAGTTAGTGGGAAAAGAGTAGGCTGAACTGGAAAGCGAAGATCTCACCGTGGATTTTCCGGCACCGAGGTACCCTGTGATGATTGTAACTCCGACAGGACGACCAACTCCAGTTCGCGACGAGGATATATTCTCCGAGGTAAGACCGATTGGAACAGCAAGAGGAGGAATCTCGTCGTCATCTTCCATGACGGAGAAGATATGCTGCAATAGAACAAATCTTATTTATTTGCCAATGATCGAGATTTCAGTGGCACAAATCTTTTAAAAAGTAGTATCGACATTGATAAATAAATTTATGAAAAATAAGAGAAAGGATTTTGATGGGGGGCCGCTGATAAAATCATTTGATATTTAAAAAAATAAAAATTATATAAGAGTTATCGTAACTGTAAGATATATGAAAGTGGGATAAATGAGGGTGCATTCAAAGGACTGCATGAGAGAGATAAGCTTACATTTAAAGGGAGACATCTGGCCCCATATGGCTCTCATACTCTAGCTTAGATAAAGAATATCCTCATCTTAGTCCATAATAAGGTATAGATCTTTTAGATATATAGTTAGCCAAGAACGCCATGCACTGCATCGAAGATCGATACATAATTGTCAAAAATAACATGATTAGATGGTCTTCAAAGCTCCTGATAAAACTAGAATCTCCTCCCAACGATTGCAAGATTGCATAGATGGATTTGTCAAAATAGTCAAAAACCCATTGCCATGTGATCATAATGATTATATGGCAAGGAATTAAGAGTTTTTCAATTAAATTTGAGGCTAAATGACAATGGATTAAGAAAAAAATAGCCCAACTAATTCAAAACCATTAAGAAATTGATTCAATATATTGACAGATAAAGGGCCTTTGATTCCACACATTTAAATTGGAAATTAAGAGTTCAAGTGGCAAAGTTTCCCAATTTTTGCGATGAAACCTTCATTGTAAATTATAGTGAACCACGAAATTAGTGTACCACGTGTTTAAATCAATCAAGAGATTTAAGGAAAAAGTTGTTCAAGTAGTTTTTTACGAAGGAATAGAGTAGATTTATTTGAGTGTGTGAAATCAAGAGAAGCTCGTCTCAAGGAAATGATGGAAATAGAGATCACGCGGAGAAGAGGAAAAAGAACTCCAAATACATAACTTCCAATGGAGGAGTACATGGGCTTATACATCGAGAAGAATATGGACAAAAGGACATGAGAATATGTAGAAGCGTAGTGACATGAAGAGAAATAGACATGGGGAGAGGAAGGGACAAGGTTATGGAAAAAGGAACAAGATAAAATGGGGACCAAGTCTGATAGGCCATCTTAAATGGGCCTTCTGGGTCACCATAGCATGAGCTTAGTGGGTCATTCTATTAGAGCACAAAAAGTCAATATTTTTTGCCACTAGAATGATAACTTTGTGCAAAAAGATATCAAATAAATATCCTTTGATCTGTAGATTTCTAGGGTCATATGGTTAGCTATCAAGTCATAGATTTATAGATTTTCATACACTTTCGACTATTCCTTTCTTGTACTTTGTGATCTTTTCTCTCTGGCTTCTCTATTCGAATTAATTTTCCCCTTGTTTGGAGATTAATCCACCTATGATTTATTTTATTGAAAATATCTCTATCTATTTCCTAACTATAAAATTTTTATTAAAATCTGACTCAATTTCACTATCTAATTTGATTGAATTCAAGGAATTATTAAAGCAAATATTTTTTTCAAAAAAATTATTAAAGCAAATATTGAGTATTGGCGAAATTCAACCATTATTTGCTATTTGTGCCAAATTGATCATCTAATTTATTGAGTGCATGAATAGGGTTGTACTTACAGATTATGACTCCAATTGATATGGCAAAAAACGTGACCTCTAGACCCTCAAATCTCGTGGAGAAAAACAAAGTTGGGCCTTCTTTCAGGTTTCCCCCATTTGAAGAATTGGGTTTTCCATTTTACCCACCTTTAAGCAGTAATTTTGTGAACTTCTAAATTTTAATACGTATTGAATTTTATTAAAGGTTAAAATAACTAGGGTTTTTTCTCCTTGTAGTATGCATGTAGCACTTAAAGACATTTAGCATGTAGTAGGTTTTCATGTCAACTCTTCCAATAACAACTTCTTATCATCTTTTGCTAGTTCACCTGGTTTAGAATGCATGGATGCTCTCCTTGCTGAAATTTTTCCATAATCTACATCTCTATCATCAATGACTCTTGTGCTTCTTTTGCACGTGCTTCTTTTTACGATTTCAAACTATTATCTTAGGCTCATTAGTTGGGCTTGATGACTACGCTTTTTTGGGCCAACCCACTTGACATATTACCCATCCAACATGGAAATCTATCTATATGTATGATGATCTCCCATGTTCCCCCCTCCTATCTCTCTCTCTCTCTCCATATTCTCATAAATTTTCATCTATCTTCTTCCTGTAAATACCAAACCATTCAAATCCTCAACATCATAGATCAAGGAATTTCCTTCATGTTCTCTCTTCTTCAGATGTCTAATCGTGTCAATGTCAGTTGCATCTTGAAGTTTTTCTTTACGCTGAATATTAATACCACCAATAATGACATCATAGTTTTGAAAATATGAAGTAGGAAAGAAGACAGAGATGAGGCAAGCACTCAATTTTTGGGAAACAAGGTGGAGTATGGTTTATGCAGGGAGAAGAGCTTGATGAAGGGGCAAGTGAAGACGAGGATGAAGAGTTATACAAGAAGAGAGATAGGGAGATGATGAGTCTAGGGAGTCCAAGTCATGAAGTGATGGGCTTAGTGGGCTGGTCTAAGATAGTCATGTCATCAGCCTGGATAGTCCCTAAGACGGGGCTTAGTGGTTAATCGTTTATTTACAATATTAATTATTGAACTTATGTCATTGAATCATTGATTTTTAGAATTTATTTAAATACCTTCATAGAGAGCTAAATGAGACGACCATTATTTAGATTTGGGCTCAACCCGAGCCCGAACCAGTACGAGCTGAAGACGACCAACCCACAAAAGGGTAATCACGTAATTCCGCCCAACTGGAGGCTGCGTATAAATACGACCGGTGATGCCCTAATCGGTATTCGGCTCCTGTTTCCGTCGCTAAGCTGATCTAGATCGAGCCGCCATGGAGGCAGCCAGGACGGTGAAGGATGTCTCCCCGCACGAGTTCGTCAAGGCTTACGCGTCGCACCTGAAGCGCTCGGGAAAGGTCTGATCCATCCTTCCGCGATTTCTGGCGGTTGAACTATTTGTTGGTAGAACAAGTTTTCTGGAGTTTTGTGTTGCGGAAGTTCTCATCTGTGTTCCTCTTGGAATTATTCGCTGTTGAGATTTTAAGTTTCTTCGTTGAAGATTTTGTTCTCCGATGATATACTCGATGCGAGAGTCTGATCTCTTCATTACGCGTTTAATTAATGAGCATACCTTGTAATCTTGTTTTTTCCTCATCCCATTTTTAACTCGTACTCACTGGCATTTGGTTTCAACACGCGGAGTTGTCATTTTTCCTATCTTGCGTGATTCAGCACATCCGGCTTTGGTAGTTATATGCTAAATTCTCGAAATACGCAATACTTCTATTGTATACTCAGGGCATTGTTTTGAAGCATACCTTTTTTGAAAAATATATATTGTTCATTGAAATCCAAAAATTTGAGTACGTCAACCAACCAACCGGTTTTTTTTTCTTCCTAAAATTACCTCGTGAAAGAAATATTCGATGTCTCATTCTCCGGATAAGTGTTGGACCTGGAAGAATTAGCTTGACATCACTCGAAATCATGACATGTGCTTATTTGGTTGATTTTTAAGTCAATTTTTGTATCGATTTCAAACAGTGAATTCATTTGTTACTATGTTTAGTGTTTGACCCAGTAAATGACATGTACTTCTTTTTGGGCTGCCTTATTCAGGTTGAGCTTCCTCACTGGACCGACATTGTGAAAACTGGAGTCCACAAAGAACTTGCTCCATACGACCCCGACTGGTACTACATCAGAGCCGGTGAGCTGGATTTCTTTACTCTACTTTTCCTAATCTAGTTATCAAAAACCTAAGAAATATTTACACTGGGCAGCTATTTGTTTGAAAAGGACAATGGGTAGCTATTGATTTATTCTACCGAGTTTGCATCAATTGCCTTCATTTCCACATCCTCCATAACTCAGCAAAAACCCTGAGAAAATCGGCTTTCTCCTCCATGACCGTATTTAATCGTAGAAAGAGGAAAACTTAATCTTATTAATACACCTAACCTTCGTCATTTTTTTATATGGGCACTTCCTCCATGGTTTCGTTTGACATTTCTTTGTGGTGTGCTTATCTGACTGTGCTAATAGACTTTCTTGACCATGCCCTCATCTTGTTATCAAATACCCTCGTAATGACTTTGTAATGTTGGGTATTTCTGCAACTGCATCAATTGATTTTCCTCTCCAGGCTCTCGTAGTAAAGTATTAATCTGAAAAAACATTTGACCGATTCTCTTCTGGTCGACAGCGTCTATTGCTAGGCACATCTATCTAAGGCAGGGATTGGGCGTTGGCGCGTTCCAAAGGATCTACGGCGGACGTAAGAGGAACGGAACCCGCCCACCCCACTTCTGTAAGAGCAGTGGTTCCGTCGCCCGTCACATTCTTCAAGAACTCCAGAAGATGGGCATCGTGGACATCGATCCCAAGGGGTAATCTGGTCTATTGATTATGAGAGTACGTATTCATTTGATTGATCGTTTGGTGATTGAAACAGAGGGAGGTCGATCACTTCTCAAGGAAGGAGGGATCTTGATCAAGTGGCGGGTAGAGTGGGCGTTGCTGTCTGATGCGAATGCTAGTGTGGAAATTTTGCAGTAGAATTTCATCTTGATGTTCGTTTCGTCAGATCTAAATGTTACAGTCATTGTTGCTTGTGGGTTTCTTTTTTCCGTGCTTTTCTTCAGTCCCGTTTCCTGAAAATTAGTTAATTATTCGAATTTCTCTGAACTTCACACCAATCACCATTTTCGACAATTGAAAACATCTAATCGAAGTGTGGAGATCGACTCCGTGACTTTTGGTATCCCGATTGACTTTATAGAAGTAGAGCAATGGAGAAATGGCTGATATGATTCCCGTTCGACCTTCTCGTTCACCGACGCGATCAGCAATCCAACGGCTAGTGCCGGTGGATTTCTACAGTAGGTAGAAATCTCTCTTTTTAACCCATTATTTCTAGAGGAGGTCGAGATTTATTTTTTACATCAATTTCCTTTATTTGTTCATTTTCTTTCGTAGACACGATCTTCATTTATTATCGTATTTCATCCAATTTCTAATCACAAAGGGAATATGATTTATATTTATATAAAAATTAATCGGTGACCGTCGTTCATGTTTCTTAGTTGGCAGGATGTCGTTCTCTATAAAAACCAATTATTTAAAGGTCAGTGGGGCCCACAGCCTCAATTATCAAGTTATTTACAATTCCATGTGCTATTCTTGCCCCAATACAAAAAATAAATACCAATAATTTTTCCATACGAATGAACGGATTGAATCAGACGGGCTCAATAGATCGTCTCGCACGTGCTATTTTCTCCACGCGGGCACGGGGGACCGGTGTTTTCCAAAAGTCCTGGTCCCACCGATGTGCGAAAGAGTCAGGCTCTCGGGCGTATAAGTAGAGACCCATTCTACGGAGTCAGTCGCGCTCAGATCTTCCTCTAAGCTACTCACCCTCTCGAACCGAGATCTGCCGGTTGATTCTCTCGTGGAAAATTCTTCTCCTCTTAGGCGAGAGATCCGGAAAGATCCGTAAGGTATAATTGTCAGTCTGATCTAAATTGTGCGCTTAATTGTGACTTTTGGTACAATTTTGTCGTTTTTAGCTCTTATTCGTCCTTTTTGGAGCAGATCTGGCTGTTACAAGAGTGTTAACTCTTATTGGTTTTACCTTTTCTCTTTGGATCTGTATGTTTTGTTTCTTTTTTCGGATTTCTGGCCCCGCAGATGTGCGGATCTGGATAGATGTCATCTGATCCCGCGATCACGTCAACTCTGGGTTTTTTAATTGCTAAAAAAATAAAATTTTGCTGAAGTTAATCAGTATATTCTTCTGTCTTTCAATTTTCTTGCCGTCGTAGATCTAACAATGCATATAAATCTCTTTGGGGACTCGTAGCGCTTTTTTTTCTGTCCCCGGAAATATAATATCCGTCGAATTTCTTTTCAAAAAAAATAATATCCGTCGAATTAGATAGAAAGAGACGGATCTGCGATGCTTCTGTTACATCTGGCCTACCTCTGATCGCTGCCTAATTATTCACTATCTTGGGCCCTAGTGGAATCCCTAGCATTTAACTATAGGGAATATGTCTGTCATGAGGAAGATGAATTTGGCTTCACGGCATTCACACTGAAGTTTGCGTTTGATAGTTGCGTATTTTCGTCTATGAAAACTATCAAATCTACTGTGTGATCAATAGCTTATGAGTTGAAGTTTTTCTGAACTAATATTTGGTGAGGTTTATTGCCTTCTTATCCCCACAAATTATGAAATGTGTCAATCAGAGATGTTTTGCATGTTTCACATTTCGATGAGAGGATGAATATCGATCAGGGATGATTATATCATGATCAATCTGGTAAACTTGACCCAGGAACAGGCTCTTTTACTTGTGATGATATTAAAGTGGTTTATCATTGGCTGAAATGACATCCGCAACTAGATAAGCAGTGTGAACTCCATTGAAATAATGAGGACTTCATTAATTAACATGATTGACTTAAACTATTTGAACTTATTAATGTCTTGTTTTCTCTTGTTCGTTTTGTCTCCAAATGCCACATGAGTTGTTTACATTCCAGACCTAACCATAGGAATTTGATTCACCTTGATATCTAGATCGATATTCCACTTTTCATACACTTCTCCTCGCTGCATTTCTTCGACCAGCGAAAAGGAAGTCAAAATGTTGAAGATTTGCTGCATTGGAGCCGGTTATGTGGGAGGGCCAACAATGGCTATCATCGCTCTCAAGTGCCCCTCGATTGAAGTAGTGGTGGTGGACATCTCCGTTCCCCGGATCACAGCCTGGAACAGTGACCAGCTCCCCATCTATGAGCCAGGCCTTGATGAAGTAGTCAAGGAGTGCCGCGGAAAGAACCTTTTCTTCAGCACCGACGTCGAGAAACACGTGGCAGAGGCTGATATCATCTTTGTCTCGGTCAACACCCCCACCAAGACCCGCGGCCTCGGTGCTGGCAAGGCAGCTGACCTCACCTACTGGGAGAGCGCCGCCCGCATGATCGCCGACGTCTCGAAGTCGGACAAGATCGTCGTCGAGAAGTCAACGGTCCCGGTCAAAACTGCCGAAGCAATAGAAAAAATTCTCACCCACAACAGCAAGGGCATCAACTTCCAAATTCTCTCCAACCCGGAGTTCCTAGCTGAGGGCACAGCTATTGCGGACTTGCTAAAACCCGACCGTGTTCTCATCGGTGGTCGCGAGACGGTCGAGGGTCAACGAGCCGTGCAGACGCTCAAGTCCGTTTATGCCCATTGGGTGCCCGTAGACTGCATCATCACCACTAACCTATGGTCTGCTGAACTTTCAAAGCTCGCGGCCAATGCCTTCCTTGCGCAGCGCATCTCCTCCGTCAATGCCATCTCTGCGCTTTGCGAGGCAACCGGCGCTGACGTCACCGAGGTCGCATACGCCGTCGGAAGGTCAGAAACCCAGCTTAACAGTACGCAGTTTCAGACAGAACTCACCACTTTATTTAATTTACAGGGACTCGCGTATTGGGCCCAAGTTCCTAAATGCGAGTGTGGGCTTCGGCGGGTCGTGCTTCCAAAAGGACATCCTCAACCTGGTGTACATCTGCGAGTGCAACGGCTTACCCGAGGTGGCAAACTACTGGAAGCAGGTGATCAAGATCAACGACTACCAGAAGAGCCGGTTCGTGAACCGGGTGGTCTCCTCCATGTTCAACACCGTCTCCGGGAAGAAGATAGCCATCCTGGGGTTCGCCTTCAAGAAGGATACCGGCGATACTCGCGAGACACCGGCGATTGACGTGTGCAAAGGGCTGCTGGGGGACAAAGCAGCGGTTTGTATATACGACCCGCAAGTGACCGCAGAGCAAATCCAGAGGGATTTGGTGTTGAACAAGTTCGACTGGGACCATCCGCTTCATTTGCAGCCCATGAGCCCGACGGCCGTGAAGCAGCAAGT
The DNA here is from genome assembly GCA_024174645.1 of Lemna minuta. Lineage (NCBI taxonomy): Eukaryota > Viridiplantae > Streptophyta > Magnoliopsida > Alismatales > Araceae > Lemna > Lemna minuta. Next base: position 16,279,609 of record CM044107.1, on the reverse strand, counting down.
CAGAGTGACGTGGGATGCTTACGAGGCCACCAAGGGGGCGCACGGCATTTGTGTGCTCACCGAGTGGGACGAGTTCAGGAAGCTAGATTTTCAGAGGATTTATGATCAAATGCAGAAGCCGGCGTTTGTTTTCGATGGGCGCAATGTGCTTGATGCACAGCAGCTCCGCGGTATCGGGTTCATCGTATACTCCATTGGAAAGCCACTCGACTCTTGGCTCAAAGACATGCCCGCAGTTGTCTGATCGCTCAAACCTTCTTGGTCCGTCTTCTCTCTCTCTCTCTCTCTCTCACCCCCATTGGGATATGATTTGGCTTCCTTGGTATTGTTGGGTCACACATGAAGAATTTGATTTTCATCTATTTCTTATTTCCCTCCCCCTCTCTCTCTCTCTCACTAATACTATAGTAGTATTAATTTATATTGATTGGGTTATAATTTTTTATTGATTAATTAATCTATAAGTTTATATAAATAATTAAAAAATTTAACCAGTTAAGCGCTAGTAGGTTTGTAAAGTTATTTACTAGCAAGATATATAGATCTAGAGGGTCACACATATAGTATCTATAGACATAAGTAGATATAAAAATAAATATAAAGGTTTTTGTGAAAAGTTGATATATCGGATATCGATAAATCCGAAGAGGATGATCACATCTTAAAGTGCTCATGAAAGCTTTGTGAAAACTCTCTCCTTTCTTCTCTTTCTCTCTAAGTGAAGAGCATTTGAAGAGGAGATCTAACTGCCTAATGATCGTGTGGATACCCCTGGAGGCTGAACACTTGAACAGTTAGACAACTCTTTCAATAACCATGTAAGTCTGAATTTTGATCTATATCAGACAATAAGATTATTGATTCTTGGCGCCCTGGTGTTTTGAAGGTTTGATTCAATATCTTTCACTATATTTTATAATTTTTTTGAAATTTTGAGACCGTATTGCGCATCAAATCCATCAGCACATAATTATGATGATGACTCTCATGCTTCTTTTGATTGGAAATTCACTTCACTACATGCTTCATGTGACCCCTATGAAGCATATGGGGATGGACATGATCATTAGCATCAAACATGGAGAGATCAAGTTCACAAAGGACACCAACACAATCGAGGCCATTAGCCTTCTTCATTCCCAATTGACATAGTTCAATTTTCCCAACCTCATGGGAATTGGTGGGCATGAGTCCTAACCCCACTTATAGAAACCAAGAGATTGATACCTTTGAACTTTGCCATCACTAGACCAAAGACCAAGCACGAGTGTTGTCTATTATTAGGGCTTATTTTTAGTGTATTTTCTCATTTACTTTTATTTTATTTTACTTAGTTTCCCTTTACTCAAAAACCCATCAATAGGCCATTCAATTTATAGATTCACAGGCGTAGTTTGAGTTAAGAGAGATTTTTATGATTCTCAAAAGTGTACCCTTGGGATGCACCATTGTTGTCGCTGCCCTCAAACACCACTGCCTTGTTGGATCCCACTTTCTTCTCTACTAAGTTCTACATAAGAATTGAGCAAGAAAGAAATGCTAGTGCATCAAGAAAAGGTGCATTCACGACAAAAGTCTACAAGCACATTTGTGTGACACATATCTTCATTTTTGGCGGAAAGCATTATAAGATTTTCACTAATAGCTTTAAGCTTTTTGGAGATGACATCAATATCTGAACCATAAGTCAACATGAAAAGCTAGATGCGATGCTACCTTTTAGCTTGGACTTGATGGTAGGCCTGGTCTAAATCTTTGGTAAAAAATAGATTGGGTGATGGAGAGAATTAATCTTTGCACTCTTATAGCTATCATATCAAGTGGTGCCCAAAATTTAATCACACTTGATAACGTGGTATCTAGTTGATCACTTATTAGTTTTTAAATGTTTATCAATTATGAGGAAGATAGTGGATCTAGGTTGATATTTTTGCATGGGCCTAAAATATTTTTTGAGCAAGTTTATAGGAGTTAGTTTTGTGAAAAAGGTCCCTTAGGAGATAACAAATATATCTTTTGGTTTTTGGGCAAAACTCTCTCTATTTTGATCCAATTTTGGTTCAAAAAATAGAAAAATGAAAAATAGATGAACCTATTTTTAACTATTTTGATTGCTGAAAATGATAAAAAATAGGTTCAACAAAATTCTTACACATGATGCAAACTTTCACTTGTGGGCATGGATGAAAGCATATTGGCAAAAAAGAAAGCGTATCAATTTGCATTATCTCATGTAAGCATCGTGGTAAGACAAACCATCTTCTAAACTAATGATAACACAAATATGGGGTAACCATCTTTGGTGAAGAGTATATGAAATTTCTTCAATAAAAGAGAACTTATTCATCTATTTAGTTCTTGACAATTGGAGTGACAATTGTCTCAAGTACCTTTGCATTAATTACCTCTTTGAAAAAGTCTTGGATAATTGACTCGACATATTTGACCAAGAAGACAAAAATTTTCCAGGTTTTCTCATTTACCTTTTATGAGTAAATATGTGCCTTTAGGGGTATTTTTATAACTCTCTCTCGATTGTGTAGGATTTGTACATGATTTCGCAAGCTCCCCCACTCTTCTTACTTATTCCTTCTCTCTCTCTCTCTCTCTCTCTCTCTCTCCCTCCCCCCTCTCTTCTTATTTTCCAAAATGGATCTTCTCCTCATGATATTAGTACCCTCAAACTAGGGTTGTACTTGGTGGTGCCGAAAAATCTCCTTGACAACTACCTAGCATCGCCGAGATTGGGGGTGCTTGCTCCAACACTGCATTGTCTAGCATGTTCTACTCGACAGTGTCCTAATTGGTAGAGCCCTAGTCTCCATTGCCTACTTCATACCCACCCCATCAAGCAAGCCATGCGCAGTGAGAGAAGCCCCTCGTCCCTTAGGATCCAAAGCCCCCTCGTTTTACAACTCGTCAGTGCCACCCTAATGGCAGCACCCTAGTCTATAGCACCTACTCTCGACTGCCCTTGCTATAGTCCTAAAATGCCTTGCCAAAGGTGCCTTAATCCATGTCGCTGTAGTGCCCCCTTGCTTGGAGCACCCTGCTCAATGGACATTATGTGGCCTATAAGCCAATCACACTTTTATGTATCTTGTTTATGTTCGTTGAAATAAAATTTATGTATCTTGTGATTCTTGTGTAATGTTTGTAATGAAGTCTATGACCATATATAATGACTAAGTGAATTATGGTGAGATCATAATATAGTGATGAATACTCTTTAAACATATGTTTTAAACATTCATATTCATGAGATATTCAACAAGGACATCGAATTATCTAGAAAGAATAATACTATCTGATTTGACTCATATATTAAGTATGATTGATCATATAGCCATTGGTTTGAAGACACGAAGGATAGACAATAGGTGCTCTTTGAAGACATGTATGAATCCCTGAATAGTATTATACCTAATTGTCAATTAGGTTGATTCATGTCATGGTTGTGGATGTGATCCTTTGACTCGAGATACCAAAGACATCTTATGGATGGATGACCGTGTTTTGATTATGACTTATAAATCCTTAGTTATAGGATCTCAAAAATGTCATATATTGGATATGACATGAAGTCCTCAAAGAGTTTTGTGTGGTCAAGACAAGATCGTTTATGCTCAAAGAGGAGATTAACTAAATAAATGAGATGCACTAAAAATCCTTGGCCAAGGTAGTGAAAATATGGGAGAAAGAGTTCCAGATGATCTTCTCTATGCATTAATTAAGGTTTTGCTAGTTGAATGATAACATGTAATTTATACCGGTAATTACATGATTATTAATGTAAAGTAAGACATAAAACATTCTATCCTTATGCATGTTATCATACTTTGAATGCATATCTATCATTCTATGTAATTTTAAGTTATAATCTCAAAATGTATTATTTTAGGGATAATCATACATGATTAATAATATATTTTAGAGTAGATTATTGACATCTTTATTTGAGATTATAATTAAGTTTTAATTGCAAATAATAAGAGAAAATATTTTAATATATACTAATTTATTTTCCTAGTTTTATTTTCCAAACAAATGATTATATTTTTTAGATAAAAATTTATTCTCATGTTATTTATTAAACTTTGACATTTTATAATGATAGTAATTTAATTTCTAATCAAACAAAAAAATTGGATTAAAAAGGAGTTGTATTTTAAAATTTATGAATTTTCTAATTTTTAGGGATTTTAATAAATTTTTTAGGATTTATTTTGAATTTGTTTATATTTAAAAACATTAAAAAAAGTCAAATTTTATATATGTGCTGACATGACAGATGACGTGACGAGCGCTTACACATCGACATTTGATGACATACATGCGCGACACATGACACATGTGCGCATGTCATTAGTGGTTAAGCACCTCGTTTGGGGCATGAGCTAACCAGATAAGACCACACCCCTTATATACAGTCATTTTATGCTTATTTTTCCAAAGTAGGACTATGTTTCTATTTTATGTTACGCATGTGACATGGCATGCTTAGAAGCGTCCGATTAATGTGAAAGGAAACGATTTAATCTTAGCCTTCGATTTTCACTTACTTGAAGGGGTATGCGTTGCACTTTGATTGGGCGACGATTTGTGATTGAAAATGATTTAATATTATATGTTCATTAGGAGTTATAAAAACTAATATTAAATGCGCTCGATAGACTTTCTTGGACGCGTGACATCATTTGAAGCATTTGATGCAGATCGAATAGTAACCTTTACGTGGCGATTGTTCTTCACACAATGACACAATGACGCGACGTCTGTACGCTCTATCAAGAATCCAATGGCCATGACTTAACGATGAAAATTGCTCTCTTAAGTATTAATCACGGTTGTTGATCAAAGATGAAGAGACAATCAAATGGCCACGCCCAATTTCAACTCTATTTATACTCTCTCTTCGACGAAAAATGTATTATTAGATGTTTTGAGTGATCGAACTATTTAGACAACTCAATCCTTGAACCTCTTGATTTCTTCTTCTTCTAGACTCATTTCTGCATTCAGGGAGTGCTTGAAATCAAGATTTTGCTTAATTTCAAAGCTTAGATTAAATTAATTTTAGGATATTTTATCTAATTCGCTCTCTTTGTGATCGATTATTTTACATTGATTTTGCTCATTGATTTCTCCATGAATACTGATCCAAATTGAGCCATCTTTTATTTCATAGATTCGTCTTGAAGTCTTCTTTCCAAATTTAGTAAAATAACTAATTTCTCACCTCAATTTATCATCCAATTTGATCAAATTTGTAGAATACCTTGAAAATTCTCCTATTACTCCATGGATTTGACTCTTATTCACCATTATACTAATTATTTCTTAATTAAAACATTAAATTGATGAGTATGGTAATTTTTTTTGACATGCATTCGTGTGTTTTCAATAACCGCACGAAAACATCTCATCATTCTTTAGTCTTGAGTGATTATATTTACATGGTAACCAATAATAGTAAGGTCCATTTGGGAGTTATTATACTCTATATATCTCTTAGAGTACATGTTGTAGCTTGGCATTCAATGGGATGTCAACTTGACTTGTTGATTGAGTTAAATTGATCCTCAATTAAGTAATCTATATGTTGATGTACTTAATTAACAAAGGTTGACCAATAAAGCTTTATTGGGTCTATATAGTTATGAACTAGTGAGATATATGGAGCTAGAGGGTCATACACATAAGGTATATGGATGTTGGTGGATGTAGATATAATGATGAGTATTTTTAAGAAAAATCCACATGCCAAATGTCTACAAGTAGGGGGAGAATGACTACAACTTAAGGTGCCTATGAAAGCCTTGTGAGAATTCTCTCCTTTCTTCTCTTTCTTTCTTGTTAAAGAGCATTAAAGAAGAGATCTGACGAATCATGACTGCGAAGTTGTTAAAAACACACGGTCAAGAGTCAAAATAATATCCAAAACTCACCAATTTAAAGATTAAATCACGAATTGAGGGGTATCTTGGTAAATAAGGGTCGAATCTAAAGGGAATTAGGAGAATTTTGAAAGATCTCTTCGAATTTGATCAAATCGGACGATGAAATGGTGATAGAAATTAGAAAAGATATTTTTGGAAAGAGGACTCGAAGACGAATCCACAGAATAAAAAATCACTGAATTTGGATTTGATTTCGCGAAGAAATCATCGAATGAACAAGAGAGAAATTTCCGAAAATGAAAATCGCGAAAAACCGAGATTAAAAATAGAATTGACTCAAATTACGATTCCGAAATGAAATCTAAAGCTATACGAAAATAGATTAGGATGAAACATGATCCTTAACCCAAGATTGCGCTGAATTGATCCAATTACTCGCTGGAATCAAGGCTATTCATCAAAATTTAGAAAACACGATCGTCGGAGTTCAAGCGTCGATTTCTTCCTCGTTGATTGTCAAAATCTCACTCTCAAGCGCTCAGTGGACGTGGAAATGAGTCTAGAAGTGGTTGGGAGCAACAGATTCATGGGATTTGGTGTCTATACAGTTTGATTAAGTCGAATTGCCTTGAAATGGTTTACATCGTCGAAGAACACTTGAATTTATAGGGTGATTTGGGCGTATCTGTCCGATCGAAATTTAATCTTCAATCAATGGCTCTGTGACGAGACAAAACCGCGAGGTCATCGATTTCACGCGGTATTGCGTCAAAAATAATACCGAACTTACCAAATTTGGGAATTTATAACAAATTGAGTGGCATAATGGTAAATACGGGTCGAATCCACAGGGAATTAAGGAATTTCTTGACGTAATCTTCAAATTTGATCAAATCGGACGAGAAATTGATGGTAAAAATTGGGGAGAATGGTATTTTTGGAAAGAAGACTTCAGAACGATTCCACGGAATCAAAAATCGTCAAATTTGGATTTGATTTCGCGGAGAAATCAAGAATTGAAGTGGAGAGAAATTTCGGAACGACGAAAATCGCGATTTAGCTAAATTTCAGTAAAATTAACATCTAAATCTTAATCTAAACGGAAATTAAAAGTGATAGGAGGGTAATTAAGGTAAAACCACTTCCATTAAACCCAATTAGCAATCGAAACGAGGTGATTAAGCCGATTAATCACCGAAAACGTGAAGAACGCGAACGTGAGCTTCAAGCGTCGATTTCTCCCTCAATTCTCCACCAAATCTCGACTTCTACCCCTCTGTGGATGCGGAAATGAAAGAGGAAGAGGAAGAACTCGAGAGAAATGAGTGAATCGGTGTCTAGAAAAGTGAATTTGATTGAAACTCGCTCGGATGCTGACTAACGTGAAGAACGAGTCTTTTTATAGGGCGTAATTTCGTAACCGTCTGATCAAAACGATCGACGGTTACGATGAAACGGTCCATCATGGACCGTTTCGATTAGGTCGTGACCGTCAGATCGTGATGGACGGTCACGATTTAATCTATAGGTGAGCGTTATAAAAATGCCTCAAATATCGCCCCTTAGATCGCGATCCAACGGCTGAGATGCGATCCGCGCCGATCAATCTCAGCCGTTATAACGCTCCTTAATTTGACACGTGCTCTGATCGCGATCCGGTGGTCCACGGCGCATGTGATCGACGCGCGTCGATCGATCGCCTGCCAGATCTGACGTTCCTCAACGCGCCACGTCACCTGCACTTATAAAACACCGTGCGGATTAGTCCCACACGGAAAATATTAAAAGCTCTCGTTGGGTTTATAATACCCGACGAATAAGAGGAATTGATAGCCCTTCCCATATAGGCAAGGCTGAAGACCTCTTTATATATATAATAATAATAAATATAATATAAGTATAGTGCGCCACGTAGGCACTGCGGGGGTTCGCGTGGCGCTACCACGTGGCCTTGCGTGCCACGTCGCATCCACGCGGGGCCTGTGCCTAAATAAAAAATATTTTTATATTTTTTTTATTAATTTTAAATGGATTTAATCGCAAATAAAATCCAAAAAATTGCAGAAAAATCCGAAAAAATCATAGAAAATTCTAAAAATCATAACTTTCAAAATATAACTCCAAATTAGTCCAAATTTCTTTCATTTGATCCAGAATTTAATTATCTATTATTCTAAAAGGTCAAATTAAATAAATAATAAGAGTTAAAATTATTATTTCAAAAATACATTCATTTATTAAGATTTTAAACTTTAGAAAATAAAATAAATGTTTATAAAGATTGTTTCTCTTATTATTTTAACTTTAAAAATAGTTATAATCTCAAGAAAAATATGGGTTATCAAATTATTAAACTCTAATTTATCAAAATTAACCCTAATTAAAGTATTTTGATATTATAATGACTTTTTAAGAGAATAATAGAAAAATACATATAAGTACGATAACATGCATGGAAATGAAATCATTTATACTTAAATATGCATCAAAAATCATGTTTTATGATGTAAATATAGCATGTTATCACTCTGATGAAACGTACCCTTGCGAATCGTTACGATTAAGTAGTGGCCATTAGATATTCGATCGATCATCGAGATGATGCCACGTCGCGCATGTTATAAATAACTCATCAAACGCCCGCCATTGGATCTTGATAGGATGTTTTAGATGCATTTCTGTCGGTTTTAATCTCAGCTGTTATAACTCCTTTGATCAATGGTTGAGATTAAATCATTTCAAAATGATTTTCTGACAAATCACATTGCGCCACATACCCCGGGTCTTAAGTGAAGATCGACGATCGTAATTTAATCGCGCGATCGGATGCTTCATGTTGCGCCATGTCATCTCCCGCCTTTGATCATCGATCGCGATTGATCGGACGCTCCAGATTGCCCCACGTCACCGGCGAACTTATAAATATCCGAAAAATTGATTTTTAATTCCAAAAAATCCTGAAAAATTTATTAAAAATTCAGAAAAATTAAGAAAAAACCTGGAAAAATCCCTAAAAATTAGAAAATTCATAAAATTCAAAATATAACTCCAAATTAATCCAAATTTCTTTAATTTGATCAGAAATTAAATTATCTATCATTATAAAAAGTCAAATTTAATAAATAACAAGAGATTAAATTTCTATTTAAAAAATACACTCATTTCTTTAAGATTTTAAAACTTAGAAAATTATATGAGTGTATATAAAATGATTTCTCTCATTATTTAACATTAAAAATTAATTATAATCTCAAGAAAATATAGGTTATGAAATTATTTATCTTTAATTCATCATAATTAACCCCAAATTAATGTATTTTGAGATTATAATGACTTTTTCATAGAATGATAGATAAACACTCATAAATATGATAACATGCATAGGAATGGAAGCTTTTATGCCTTAATATGCATAAATAATCATATATTATCATTTCTAATTAGCATGTTATCAAGATCCAACTGTCAGACGATTGTATGGATATTGCTAGATGTTAGACACTTGAACAACTTCAAGAACTCCTTCAAGAAAATATTGTAAGCATGTTTCTTCATACATACGAGATGATAAGATCATCGGTTCTTGGTATTTTGTTGTTTTGAATATCTTATTCAATGTATTCCACTTCATTCAATGTTTTGATGATAATTTTGGAAGGCTTACTGACCCAATGTGAATGATAAAACCTAGGTATATTGAGTGAATAAAGAAGAGATTTCAAGCCTCTATTTATAGAGGAGAAAGTAAGAAATATAGAAATATATAAATATAACCCATTGCATATGCTCATGGACTTCATTACAATTATTTTTAATGAAGTCCATGAGCATATGTAATGACCAAGTGAATGAATTATGATGAGATTATAATACAATGATCATTGGTCTTAAAACATATGTTCAAATATTATTATTCATGGGATATTTAAGGAGGACATTGAATTATCCATAAAGAATAACATTGTCTAATTTGACTCATATAATAACTATGGGGGATCTTGTGGCCATCAGTGTAGAGAAACCAAGGATAGATATTAAGTGTTCTTTGGAGAAAGAGTTCATTGAATTGATCTGTATGAATCCTTAAATAGTATTATACCTAACTACCATTCAAATTGATTTATGTCATAGTTGTGTACGTAATCCTTTGACCTGAGAAATCAAAGACATCTTATACATAAATGACTATAACTTATGAATCTCCAGCCACACAATCACATGAAGTCCTCGAAGGTGATGGAGTGGTCAAGATGGGATCGTTCTCCCTTGGTATAAGAGGAGATCGACTTAAGTAATGAGATGTGGTTATATCCTTGGCCAAGGTAATAGAAAATATCAGAAAAGGTGTTCTCAATGATTTCCTACTCACATTAGTAATAAATTGGGTGACTAATTAGGTTTGATAGTTAACGTTACCGAATTTATTAATGAGTCTCGTGAGGATGAAGGATTATGTGTACATGCTAACTTATGAAGACAAAAGTTTTATGAAGGAGTTATGATATACTCCATAACTCCCAGAGCACATGGTGTAGCTTGGCACTCACTGGGTTGGTGACTTGACTTATCAAATGGGTTAAATAAAAAACTTAGTCAATTTATTTATATGTCGATATAGTTATTTGATAAGGAAGACCAATAAGTGTTATTGGGTCAATGAAATCATTAACTTGTCAGATATATAGACCTAGAGAGTCACACATATAAGGTCAATGGGTGTTGGTGAATATAGACATAAATATAAGGGTTTTTGTAAAAAATTTATATTCCCAAATTATATTAATAGCAAGAGAATGATCATAACAAAGGTGCCCATGCAAGCATTGTGGAAAACTCTCCCCTCTCTTATGTTATTCTCGTGATGACGAGTGTTCTAGAAGAGATCCAATCATCTAGCGACCGTGTGAATATCGTTAGATGTTGGACACTTAAATGGCTTCAAGAACTCTTTCAGATGATCCTTGTAAGTGTGAATTATATTCTATACTTGTAAGTGTGAATGTTTGATTCAACATCTTTCAATACAATTCAATTTTTTGATAAAAAATTCAGAGAGCTTTTTGAGCTTCACATTCCATCAATCCTAAAATGAATGCATTCATTCATAATATTTATAGCTCTTGCACTATATTCAATGACTCTTATTGCTTTATATGATATGCTAACTTTTTTCACTTTCTTCATATCTATGGTAGTCTCTCATTCGTCATAAATGACCCTCTTCCCCCTAAGGATCCTAAAACTTGAGTGGCTCAATTAGGACAAAGCCATCACCGAGTGGATGCTTAAGATAGGGATTCCCTCCTTTGTTGAGCCAATTCAACTTATATCTCCTGCCAGGGCTATTTGGGACAAATGGGTTTGTGTGTATAGATGTAAGTCCAATATCTCTCACACGGTGGATGTTTATGTGAAGTTATTCCATTTGAAGCAAGCTAGGTGTAGCCTCTAGGATTTCTATGCTTCTCTTCACGGTCTTCTCTACCAATTGGAAATTTATTAGCTTTACACTGATGAATCAATACCGCTAGGTCATTGAAAACACACAGTCAAGAGTCAAAATAATTACTAAACTCACCAATTTTATCAAATAATCATGAATTAAGGAGTATCGTGGTAAATAAGGGTCGATTCCACATAGAATTAAGGTAATTTTGAGGGATTTTTGGAAAGAAGACTCGAACACGAATCCACAGAATCAAAAATCACTGAATTTGGATCAAGATTTGAAGAGAAATCATCGAATGAACAAGAGAGAAATTTCCAAAAAATAAAATCGCGAAAAACCAAAATTGAAATTGAAATTGACTCAAATTGCGATTCAAAATTGAAATATAAAGCTATACAAAGGAAGATTAGGATGAAACACGATGCGTTACCCAAGATGCGCTCAAATTGATCCAATTATTTTCCGGATTCAAGGCTTTTCATTCCCGAATTCGAAAACACAACCGTTTGATGTTCAGGAGCCAATTTCTTCCTGTTCTCTCAACGAAATCTCACTCTCAAGCACTCCGTGGACACGGAAATGAGTCGAGAAGCGATTGAAAGCAAGAGATTCAAGGGATTTGGTGTCTAAGCAGTTTGATTACTCAAATTGCCTTGGAATGCCTTACAATGTCGAATAAGATCTCAATTTATACGGTGAATTGGGCGTAACCGTCCGATCAAGCATTTAATCTTCGATCAACGGCTTTGATAAAATGCACGATTGCGAATCGTTACGATTACGTTGTGGCCGTTGGATTTTCGATGGACCGTTGAGATGATGTCACATTGTGCACGTTAAAAGTAACTCATTTAACTGTTCCCATTTGATCTCGATCTAACGCTCCAAATGCATTTCATCGGTTTTAATCTCAGCCATTATAACTCTCAGATCAATGGCTAAGATTAAATCATTTTAAAATGATTCGCCAACAAATGAGATTGTGCCACGTACCCCACCTTTAAGTGACGATCAATGGTTATGATTAAACGCGCGACCATAAGCTCCAGATTTTTTCACGTCACCTATGCACTTATAAAATCAATTTTAAATTAAATAAATCTATTTTAAATTCATAAAAATTTAGAAAAAATTATTAAAAATTCAAAAAAATTTAGAAAAATTATGAAAAAATCCCTAAAAATTAGAAAATTCATAAATTTCACAATATAACTCCAAATGAATCTAAATTTATTTCATTGGATTAGAAATTCAATTATCTATCATTCTAAAAAGTCAAATTTAATAAATAACAAGAGATTAAATTTTTATTTAAAAATACACATTTATTTTAGATTTTAAAACTTAGAAAAATATATGAGTATATGTAAAATAATTTCTCTTATTATTTAATCTTAAAAACTAATTATAATCTCAAGTAAAGATGGGTTATGAAAATATTATCTTTAATTCATCAGAATTAACCCTAAATTAATGCATTTTGAGATTATAATGACTCTTTCATAGAATGATAGATAAACTCTAAAAAATATGATAACATGCATTTGAATGGAATGTTTTACGCCTTAATTTACAGTAATAATCATGTATTTTCATGTTTAATTAGCATGTTATCATACACCACCATTCTTACTACATATCTTTGTTATTAAGAGGAGCTCATTGTCAACTTTTTATTTTGCTAACCTTAAATATTGACTCAACTCTTAGATTAGGGCCAATCATATGCATTTATCAAATCTTGGCAACAACTTCTCTATTGCTTTTTGGGTCTTTACAAGGATTATGCCGACACTTGCTCCTTTGACTTATACTAAGTCTACAACCCCCTTGTCTTCTTGCCCTCTTGGTAAGAGGCATGGGTTTGATAGTGGACATAGCCATGGTCGTGATGCCCAAGAACATGGTGGGGGACTTGATGGAAAATCTTGTTATCCATTCATGCATTGTCATCAATATGACTATTATTCGAATTTCTATTGGCAAAAGTTCAGAAAACTCAAGGCAGTTGCTCACTCTACCTCGATTAATGAGGCCTCCTCCCCTCAAATCATAAGCAATACTTGTGAGGAGTTTGATCTCCAAATGAAGTTGGATATCTTGGGATCTCATTCCTCCAACCTTGCTTTCACTTTTGCTCCAAGTACCACTTTACTTGCCTCTTCTTCGGCATCTTGCATCATTGACTTCGGGGCATCCATGATAACATGCAAATGATACATGAAAATATATGATTATTAAAGAAAATTAAGGCATAAAATATTCTATTCTAATGCATGATCATATTTTTTAGTGTTTATCTATCATTCTATGAAAATTAAGTTATAACCTCAAAATGCACTAATTTAGGTATAATTATGATAAATTAAGAGAAATATTTTCAAGATTAGATTATCCCCATTTTTATTTGAGATTATAATTAAGTTTTAATGTTAAATAATAAGAGAAAATAATTTTTCTACACTCATTTATTTTTCTAAGTTTTAAATTCTAAAAGAAATGAGTGTATTTTTGAAATAAAAATTTATTCTCTTGTTATTTATTGAATTGGAATTTTTTAGAATGATAGAGATTTTAAATTTCTGATCTAATGAAATAAATTTGGATTAATTTGGAGTTGTATTTTAAAACTTATGAATTTTCTAATTTTTAAGGATTTTTCTAAAAGTTTTATGAATTTAATTCCATTTAATTTGAATTAAGATGAAAAAAAATTATTTTTTATCCCGTGCTGATGTGGCAGCTGACTGGAAAAAATAACGGCGCCACGTGACGATGTATGAGAACGCCACGTGTCACACAGTGTAGATGTGTGCGCATGTCCGCGTGTGTGCGCTTGTGTGTGCGTGTGCGTGTGTATGTGTATGAATAATGACATAGCACCCTTTTTCAGGATTTTTTCTATCTCAATAAAAATAAACTACTTATATACCCGTCGATTCTTTTTATTTTTCTTCATGTGGTACTATTTTTTTCTATGTTTTTATGTGCGCAAGTAATGTGGCGTCGTTTGGAACGTCAGATCGCGTGATTTAATCACGATGCCGATCATCCCTTAAGTGAAGAGGGTACGTGACACACTCTTGTTCATTGACGAATCGTTTTAAAATGATTTAATCTCAGCCTTTCATTTGACGAGTTATAACGGCTGAGATTAAAACTTATGAAACGTTAGATCAAGATCCAATGGCGAGTGTTTCATACGTTTCTTCTTCAAGAGCAACGTAGCGAAATCTCAGCGGTTTATCTTCGATCCAATGGACACGATTTAAGCGTAAGAATTTGCATATATACGTTCCATCAGTGCCGTTGATCGAAGATTAAATGTCAAATCCAACATTGAGATGTCATTCGACAATGTAAATAATTCTTGGGTTTTTCAAGTAATCGAACTGTGTAGACTAATGAGACTAAATGGTATAGTCGTTGAATACACACGATTTAGTGTCAAAACAAAGTCCTAAACTTACCAAATTATGATTAATCAATTTAATTAAAGAGTATAATGATAATTAAGGGTCGAATCCACGAAGAATTAGGGAAATTTGAGATATATCTTTGAAATTCGGTCAAATCGGATGACGAATTGAGGATAGAAATTGGGCAACTTTATGATATTAATAAATATAACTCAATTGCAAATCCACGGAATAAAAAATCAGGTGATTTGGATGAGAATTCATAGAGTAATCGAAGTTTGAAGTTAGGAGAAAATTCGTATCGCGAAATTGATTTAAAACAGAAATTAAAACAAAATTAAACTTAATCTACTATTCAAAATGTAAAATTTACACTAAATGATGAAAGATTAAGATGTAAACAAGTAATGTAACCCAAATTAGCCTTCAAAATGATCCAATTAATCGCCGGATGCATGACTTTTCATTCCACTTTTTCGAAGATGAATTTTAAAGTTCAAGATGTGATTTCTTCCTTCTGTCTCGATCAAACTTTGATTTCAAGTAGTCTTTGGATGCGGAAATGCATTAAGAACACAAGGAATCAAATGACGCGTGAAATGGGTATCTAGACAGTTCAAATTTCTCAAAATTCCACGGGCACTTCTTTTCGTCGCGAAGAACTGTATTTAAAGGAACGGATTTGGGTGAGGCCCTCCGATGAAGGGATGCCTCGCGATCGACGGTCGTGATGAGGCGTCCGTTGATCGAAACGGTATGATTAAGTCGCATCTGTCCAATCAACGATGAAGGATCAGGATGCGTCCACGTTATGTACTTAGAAAGGATGCTTTGCTTGATGGTCCGTCAGATCTTCATCGTGTGGTCACGATTAATCGGAAGATCCACCGATCGCAATTAATCGTTATAGTTATAACTCCTTTGATGGAGGGCTGAGATCAATTCACTTAAAGCCCATTTAACTACGTGCGCGATTTGGAGATCGAGTGGACCTCGTGTCCACCGCATCGAAGCGCGATCTACATCGCGATGTTGATCCGACGCTCCATGTCACGCCATGCAGCCTGAAATCAAAATAAAACAAAGGGAACATATGACGAGACGAGACAGCGAGGTCGTCGATTTCACACGGTCTCGTGTCAAAAATTAATCCGAACTTACCAATTTGGGGAATTAAGAGAGAATTGAGGGGTATAATGGTAAATAAGGGTTGAATCCACAAGGAATTTAGGTATTTTCGAGATATCTTTTAGAATTTGGTCAAATTGCACAATGAATTGAGGTGAGAAATTAGGGAAAATGATGTTTTTAGAAAGATAACTTCAAAACGAATCCACGGAATCAAGAATCATCGAATTTGGACTTGATTTCGTGGAGAAATCGCAAATTGAAGTGGAGAGAAATTTTCGGACGTTAAAATCGTGATTTTAAGCTAAATTTAACGAAATTGAAATCTAAAACCTAATCTAAACAAAAATTAAAGATAATAGGAAGATAATCTAGGAAAAACCGCTTTCACTAATCCTGTTTAGCGATCAAAACGAGGTGATTAAGCCGATTAATCACCGAAAATGCCAAGAACGTCACGACGGGCTTCAGGCTGCGATTTCTCTTTCGATTTTTCACCAAATCTTGATTTCAACCCCTCTGTGGATGCGAAATTGAGAGAGTGAGAGGATGGAATCAAGAGAAACGAGTGGAATGGTGTCTAGACAGTTCAATTTGATTGAAATCCAACTTGAATGCATACAATCGTGAAGAACGAGTCTTTTTATAGGGCGTAATTTCGTAACCGTCCGATCGAAACGATCGACGGTTACGATAAACGGTCCATGATGGACCGTTTTCGGAAATATTGCGATCGTCGAATCGTGGATGGAGGGCCCAGATGCGTTGCCTTGAGATGCGTTATAAAACGCACGTCATTTCGTCCCTTGGATCTTGATCTGGCGGTCGAGATGCATCGCACGCGATTAAATCTCGGCCGTTATAATCCATTTAATTCAGCACGTGTTTGATTGATCTCCGGTGCACCCCGCCTCCACGCGATCGACGCGTGTGATGCTGCCACGTCGCCGATGATCTAACCGTTATAATAACTCCTTTTAAGCCACGTGCTTGATTGATCGTCGGTGGTCCAGGGCGCATGCGATCGACGCGCGTCGATGGATCGCCCGTTTGATCCGTCGCCCCTCGTCGCGCCACGTCGCCTGCATGGTAAGTAGCGTGTGGAATTAGTCCCACACGGAAAATATTATAGGAAACCGTCGGGTTTATAATACCCGACGGTTTAGAGGGTTAATAACCCTTCCCATCTAGGGAAGGCAGAAGACCCATTTTATATATATTAAATAAATAAATATACTATAAATATAAAACGTGCCACGTAGGCGCGCTGCGGGGGTTCGCGTGGCTCTGCCACGTGGCCTTGCGTGCCACATCGCACCCGCGTGGGACCCGTGCGCTTTTTGCCTTTTATTTATTTATATTTATTTTTAAACGTTTTTAAATCGAAAATAAAATCAGAAAATTTAGAAAACTCCCTGAAAATTGTAAAAATCATATCTTTTAAAATACAACTCCAAATTAATCCAAATTTCTTTCATTTGATATGAAATTTAATTATCTATCATTCTAAAAATTTAAAATATTTAAATAACAAGAGATTTAATTTATATTTCAAAAATACACTCATTTCCTTAAGATTTTAAGTTTAGAAATTTAAATGAATGTTTATAAAAATAATTTCTCTTATTTTTTAACTTTAAAAACACTTATAATCTCAAGTAAAGATGGGTTATAAAATCTTTAATCTTTAATTCATCATAATTAACCCTAAATTAACACATTTTGAGATTATAACATAAAATTGCATAAAATGATAGAAATGCACTTAGAATACGATAACATGCATATAAATGGAATATTTTATGCCTTATTTTGCATTAATAATCATGTTTTATCATGTTAAGATTGCATGTTATCAACATAGTCCCACACGGAAAAAAATATGGAGAGTCTTCGGGTATATAAAGTGAGGCGAATAATGCGGTTAGCAAAGTCCTCCATGGATGGCTTATATGTACTATAACCATATGTATAATAATATAATATATGTACACATCACATCCGTGCCACGTAGGCACTCGCTCGGGTCCGCGTGGCGCTGCCACATGGCCTTACGTGCCATGTCGCATCCACGTGGGCTCGCACGATAAATGCACCCATTTTTTCATTTTTTAATTATTTTAAATCATTTAAAAATCGAAATAAATTCATATAAATTCCAAAAAAATTCCTATAAATTGTAAAAAATCATAACTTTCAAAATATAACTCCAAATTAATTCAAATTTATTTTGTTGGATCAGAAATTGAATAATCTATCATAATAAAAAGTCAAATTATTAAAATAATAAGAGAATGAATTTTAATTAATTTAATACATTTATGTATCTTATAAAATAACTTTATAAAAATACATAAATGTTAATGAAAATCTTTTCTCTTATATTTTTATTCTCAAAACATGATTATGATCTCAATTCTAATTAGGATTAAAGATTATAATATTTAATTAGGTATAATAATCCATAAATTAGTGTATTTTTAGATCATAACATGAAATAATACAAAATGATAGAAATATACTTAAAATATGATAATATGCATATATTTGGAATGATTAATGCCTTTAATTACATTAATAATCATGTAAATTAATGTAAAAATAGCATGTTATCATAGACATCACAATCCTTAAATCTCTTGTTTCCCTTCACTTCTAGAATCATTTCTGCGTCCGAGGAGTGTTTGAAAGTGAGATTTTGGTGAGAGAATAGGATGAATTGATTCTTAAACACCAATGATTGTCTTCGAAATTCGTGGAATGAAAAGCCTCTGATCTGGCAAGAAATTGGATCAATTCGAGCGCTATCTTGGGTTAGACATCATGTTTTCATCCTAATCTTTCTTCCTATTAGATTTCAATTTTGAAGTGTAGATTTAGTCAATTTTGTTTTTAATTTTGGTTTTCTCTCTCTTCACGATCCGAATTTCTCTTTAAACTTCACTCGTCGATGTCTCCGCAAATCTTGATCCAAATTATGTGATTTTTGATTATGTGGATGTCATTTCGAGTTCTCTTTCCAAATCTATTAAAACTCTTAATTTTTCACGTCATTTCATTGTTTGATTTGATCGAATTTCAAAGAGTACATAAAAAATATCTTAATTCTCCGTGGATTTGACCCCTATTTGCCTCTACACTATCTAATTCGTGATTATTTATATAAATTGGTGAGTTTTGTGATTGTTTAGATGCTTATCCACATGTTTTGAATGACCTTGCAGATTTGCTTCGTCAATTCATTGACATGTCACGTCACCCCATCCCTTCTTTC
The DNA here is from genome assembly GCA_024174645.1 of Lemna minuta. Classification (NCBI taxonomy): domain Eukaryota; kingdom Viridiplantae; phylum Streptophyta; class Magnoliopsida; order Alismatales; family Araceae; genus Lemna; species Lemna minuta. Next base: position 16,260,439 of record CM044107.1, on the reverse strand, counting down.
TTGCTTGTACTATTTGTCTAATCTTGCCTCTTTTTCCATTTCAAACTATCAAGTTTGTCTTGTGGTGGGAAAAGGCATGGCCAACCCAACTTTCTCTCTTACTTTGTCAAATATCCTTTATGTTCCTAATTTTCTCATTAACCTTTTATTCATCAATGCTATTATCTAAATCTTATTTTATTCCTTCACCATCTTTGTTTATCATTGCAGCTTTTGAGATTTTTGGACAAGGATGAGGATTAGTTTGGGGTGTGAGACTCGATGCAACCTCAATGAGATTTTTCTTGACACCTACTAGTTGGCTTTGTCTTCTCTACCAATCAAATTCTCCACTTAGTAGCATCGATGATTCGGGGCAGCCTGGTGTTACCAAACTTTGGTAAGCACTCCATTGATTTCTATTTCTTTTTTGAGGGCGAGTCATGTGAACAAGGGAAATGATAATATGCAATTTATACATGAATTTACATGATTATTAATGTAAATTAAGGCATAAAATATTCCATTTGTATGCATGTTATCATATTTTAAGTATGTATCTATCATTTCATAAATTTTAAGTTATGATCTAAAAATGTTTCATTTTAGGGATAATTCTGGATAATTCAAATAATATAGTTTTATTTTCATCTATAATTGAGATCATAATTGGGTTTTCATTATTAAATAATAAGAGAAAATATTTTTATATATACTCATATATTTTTCTAGTTTTATTTTCTAAGAGAAATGAGTGTATTTTTTAAATGGGGTAATCGCCCCATTTATCCCGTGTTTTGGGCTTTATTTTCGTTTTATCCCGTGTTTTGAAAGTTAGCCTAGTTTATCCCCAATTTGTCTAATCAGCCCGGTATATCCCGTGTTTGTCACATCAAGCCCAGTGGATGTTGAGTGTGCTGTCGTGGACGGCCACGTCGGCGTGGAATCCACGTCGGACAGTCAATCCGCCTCTCCTTCTGGACAGTCTTCTTCTTCTTCTTCGTCGACATCGTCATCTTCAAGAGGAGAGAAAACGTGGAAAAGCGTTTGGTGGAAGAGGGGGAAATGGAAGTGGCAACCTATTTTGCAGGTTCAGGAGATGGGCGTTCTGTTGCTGCAGCTGGGTATCGTAATATTCGCGATCAGACTTCTGCGGCCGGGATTTCCTTTACCTGGGACAAGTCCTCGGGTTCTTGTTACGTACGTGAGCGTCTCGTTCAGCGATTTCTTGAGCAAGATCGGCAACAATCAGGTGAAGAAAGTCGAGGTAGATGGAGTCCATATCATGTTCCGTCTGAGATCCGACGAGCACGTCGCTGATAAGGATCTTAGCGGAAATGTGAACGCAAGAGAAATAGAGGAGGCTTTGATCAAGAATGTGGGGCTCGCTAAGAGAGTGGTGTACTCGACGACCCGCCCTGCTGATATAAAGACTCCATACGAGAAGATGCTAGATAATGATGTCGAATTTGGATCACCGGACAAACGATCTGGAGGATTTCTTAATTCTGCTCTGGTAATTCGCCTCGGTATTTGATCCGTACATATAGAATTCTTACTCTACATAGAACACATACACTCGAATTTTGTAGAGTGTTTAGTGGTGAATCAATTTTCCAATATGGCGGCAGGTTGCCATGTTCTACGTGGCGTTGCTGGCGGGCCTGCTACACCGTTTCCCCATCAGCTTTTCCCAGGTATTGCGGAAGTCGAATTTCCTTTAATTTCATTTTCCCTGGTTTTTAATCATTTATTTTTAATATGACTGATTAATCGATGAACGTGTATAATATCTTCCAGCACACAACTGGTCAGCTGCAACATCGCAAGCCTTCATCCTCCGGGGGCAGTAAATCATCAAAGGCATGCGATATCATCACCTTCTCTGATGTAGCAGGCGTTGACGAGGCAAAAGAGGAGCTGGAAGAAATCGTGGTATCTTAAGTTTATATTTCATGGTTGTGGAGATATCTTTTAATTTTTTTTTAACCCAATGCCAGGAATTTCTCCGTAATCCAGACAGGTACCTACGTCTGGGAGCTCGCCCTCCTCGTGGAGTTCTTCTGGTGCACTTTTAATCAATTTGTATCTTTTTAGAGTATTTATCTCTCGAGTGCGCACGCAATGGTTGAGCTTAGGCAATGTGATTTGCTTCCTTGGAAGGATCGTGAGTTAAACCTAATCATTATAATTCTGTCTTCTTGTTCTATCTTTTTCTTCGTGGTCACCATTATCGTGCATGACATAAGTTTAGAACCAAGAGGGGTGCATATCAAGGTATCATTGGGAGATCAACCAGATTCAAAGAAGTTCTTCGACTAACTATCCGAAATTCTCACAAGGAAATACGTATATATTACATATATTCATCTTGTTCATCTTCGGAATAATAGAATAAATGTTTTCAACTTTCAAGATATTTCTTTAGAGTGGTGAATCAGGATACGCAATCTTCATCGATGTATCTTACTTATCTGGAATTATGTGTTTACTGAAGTTTATTTATGGTTATGAAGGCTACTATCGAACTGTAACGAGTCAACTGATGTTATCTCCTATATATCTCATTGACTCTCCAGTTATTCATGCTTTGCGGCGTCCTCAAGCTACCTTCATAGAAGTGAAACAGTTGTCTTCTTCCGGCACTGTTCATTAAGGGCTTAAAGCAGAGTGACGTGCAGAAGTAAAGAGAGAATGAAGGAGAAGACGAAAGGAGAGATGAAGGAATGAAGCGGTGAATGTTCTTCTCTTTCAGTCACGGAAGCGCATGTCGAAGTGCTGCCATGGGCAGCCCCAAGTCTGACGATAGGAGTGGTTGGCGGGAAGATGCTGCTGCTGCTGCGAGGAAGGGAGCGACGCAGAAGATGATGACGGAGAAGAAGAGGCCAAAGCGTTCACGGAGGAAGAGGCCGCTCTTCTCTCTTCCTTCTTGTACCGGATGCCACAAGCGTTGCAGAGAGACTGAGAAAATAACCGATGTTAGAGAAATCCGAGCAAGAAAGGGAGTATTATTAAATGGATAACTTCCGGTATCCCGAAAGAGTCGAGAGGAAAATAGCGAGCCAACGGGGAAGAGAGGAAGATAGACCGGATGGAGAGATATCTATCTTGGTATAGATACGAGTACGAGATGTACGTATAGAGAGAGAGAGAGACTAAGAAAACCCATTCTTAGAGAAATGCGTGACGAGTGATAGAGACCAAGAAGATCCATCGTCAGACGGATTGGAGGAAGGATGTGTACAAAGGTAGAAATCCAGCGATATATGAAGAGAGAGGAGGAGAGAGAAATCTGCAGAAGCATAGATAACTAGCAGTAACTTGAGGGACACAAAGAATGGTAAGGGAGAGAATAACTAGGATACCTTGGGACCCCGAGGCCCATTGCGCCAGAGAGGAGTGGAAGTGGTATCGCAGTTGGCGCGCCTTCGGGGGACAAGAAACCGTTCTTCTCAAGAAACCGCTGCTACAACGGCTGATTTCGAAATCGTTTTTAAGAAGAACGATTTCGAAATCGTTCTTCAGAAATCATTTTTCAAATACGATTTCGAAATCGTATTTGAAAAATCGTGTTTTCGAAATCGTGTTTTCGAAACCTTGGGTGCTCCATGATTGATCGAAGAATGGTATGTTAATCTCAGATTAACTTACCTTTCTTATCGGTTTAACTCTGTACAAAAGTCGATGTCACAAAAGTCTGAAACTCACCGCTGCTCAAACACGACGAGGAAGGCAAAGAATTTGTCGAGAGAATCGTCAAACGCCTTCACGCCTTAAGCTTCCACATGTGCAGCTACTTCTGGCTCGACTTCCAGCAGTTGAACGATATCTACCGGCTTGCCGGACTGTTTGGAAATGGGGGGCGATAAATGGGGTGAACGGGATAAATGGGGAAGGTTCTTCCCGCGATGATGTGGCGTCCGACGTGGATTCCACGCCGACGTGGCCGTCCACGACAGCACACTCAACATCCATTGGGCTTGATGTGACAAACACGGGATATACTGGGCTGATTAGACAAATTGGGGATAAACTAGGCTAACTTTCAAAACACGGGATAAAACGAAAATAAAGCCCAAAACACGGGATAAATGGGGCGATTAACCCTTATATTTTTGATTCAAAAATATAAATTTGGATGAATTTAGAGTTGTATTTTGAAAGTTATGAATTTTCTAGTTTTTTAGGATTTTGAGAATTTTTTGAATATATTTAGAATTTTTTTATTTTTTAAAATAAAAAAATGGTTTTTATATCGCGAGCTGATGTGGCGGAGCATCGCCATGTGGCGACATATGTGTGTGAATGTGCATTCGCACGTGCGCGCGTGCGCGTGCACTTGAGTAATTAGTGGGTTAATCATCCATTATGGATTTTCGCCAACCCATTATACACGCATACGTTATATACTCATGAAATCACCCAAATTTTTGACATGTGGGACTAATTATCTTTGTTTTTATTCACAGGTGACATGATGTAATCTTGAGCAGACGATCACTCGATTTAATCACAATCGTTGATTTTCACTTACTCAAGGGGGTACGTGGTTAGATCTAATTATTCGATGATTCGTTTTCAGATGATTTAATCTCAGCCACTCATTTGAGGAGTTATAAGGATCGAGATTAAATACGCCTGATGAACTCTCATGGACACATGAACTCACCTCAATCGCTCGATGAAGGTCAAACAGGGGATATTAAGCGACGTTTCTTCTTCACACGTGACGTGGCAAAAATCTGAGCGCTTCATCATCAATCGAGCAGACGTGACTTAATGATGAGGATTCGTTAACATTTGTTCAATCTGAACTTTTGATCAAAGATGAAGAGACGTACCCAACGGTCACACCCAAATTTCTCTATAAATTGACATTTTCTTCGACAAAAAACATGGTTCTTGGATGTTTCGAACAAATCAAACTGTTTCGACAACTCAGTCCTAGAATCACTTGATTTCTTCTTCTTCTAGACTCATTTCCACGTCCAAAGAGTATTTGAAATCAAGATTTAGTGGAGATAATTAGACGAAATCACCTCTTGAACGCCGAACTTTGTCTTTGAAATCGTAGAATGAAAGCTCTTTGATCCGACAGTTAATTGGAGCATTTCAAGCACGACTTTGGGTTAGATTGCGTGTTTTCCTCCTAATCTTTCTTCTTATAACATGAGATTTTAATTTCAAATGGTAGGTTAATTGATATGTAGATAATTTTAGATTTTCTCTCTCTCTTCATGAATAAAATTTATTCGTCCATTTCACTCTCTGATTTCTTCGTGAATACTTATCTAAATCCCATGAGTTTTTATTCTGTGGATTCGTCTTGGAGTCTTCTTTCGTAATACGCTAAAACCCCTAATTTTTCACGTCAGTTCATCATCCTTTTTTATCAAATTTCAAAGACACTTAAATAATTCCCTTATTTCTCTGTGGATAGGGAAGGGCAAAGACCGACCGAAGGTCCGAAGACCGGACCGAACCGAGACCGTCGGTCCCGCAGAATGGGCGGGACCGGTCTCGGTCCAAGTTCGGTCCGGTCCATTTTATTGCTTCGGTCTTGGACCGAAGAACTCTCTTCTCTCAATCTCTCTCCTCAATCCTCATTCCCGTTGTCCCTCATCTGACATCCCCTTCTGGCATCTCCTCAATCCTCATTCCCGCACATTCCCGCAAGAAGAAGGTGAAATCCAGTCGCATTTAGGTTTGTCTTCTGAACTCTTCTTCCTTTCCGCATCTAGGTTGATCTTTCGGTCTGTTTTTCATTTCAAAATTTTTTTTGTCAGTGTTTATTTTTTCATTCCGCTCTAGGTTTTCCAGCTCTCCTCTCTCGCTCCCTTCCTCTCTCTTGAACTCGCTAGGTTACTTTTCCTCCGAGATCAAATTCCGTCGATGTTATCCAGGTTCGAGATCACGTAGAACCCAAAAAAATTCGTTCCGACATGCGGCATTTTCATGTCTTTCTAAAACACGTATTTGAGCTCAATTCCTTGATTTGCTTGCCGGTGGGGGTTCGTCTCAGCTTAAGCAGTCTTTTCGAGAAAGAGAGAGAATTTAGGCGTAGCGGGTAGCCGCCGGTCCGATCCGAGGGCTCGAGGAGATGGGCACCCAGCAAGGAGACCTACCGGAGGCAATCCTGCTGCATAGATAAATCAACAAATCGTCCAGAAGATGGAGAAGATCATGCCGCAGAGATGGAGAAGTGGGTTCGACCGGCGGCGAAGAGGAAATCTAGGAGGTGGGCCGATGGAGGCAGAACTAGCGTCCGTAAGGAATTCCTGCGAGCCCGGTTTAATGAATTCAAGGAGCACGGCAAAAGAGAGGAAGATCTACGCAATTTGAGGGTGTCAAAGCTCTCCACACAGTTAGCTCAAGCTTGATTTTCTCAAAACCCACGTTTTTCTCTCTTGATTTAATCACTACCCACGTGGAAAAACAACAATTTTATCTCCATTTGTCCTATTTATGATCAAGTTTTGGTCTATATCTAGGGAAGTCCAAAGACCGACCGAAGGGCATAGCATTTTTCCTCCGGATTATCTCGACCCAGGAAGGCAAAAGACTCGCTCTGCCCCATATAAATGTTCCAGATATTAGGTGGGTGGATTGGCGAGCATTAGAGCAGTTAGGGTTTAAAGGAGTCGTCTTTGACAAGGACAACACTCTCACTTCGCATTATTCTCTCTCTCTCTGGCCCCCCATCGCTATTTCCTATGGCCAATGTATTTCAACTTTCCCTCGGCGCGTCGCCATTTACAGCAACTCTGCTGGTAATCAATCTAATTTTAGATAATTTATTCTCTTTTTCATAATTCAAAGGATGTAGTTTTTTAGTTTTTATTCTAGGTTATCTTTTTTTTATAATTAAAAAGCATGTAATTTTTTTTCTAGGTTATTTTTTGTTATTAGGAAATGGGGAAATGGATCTCTTTTCAGATACGCTAAAAAGACCGAAGTTAAGACCGAACCGGACCGAGACCGAGGTGGACCGAGACCGGACCGAGACCGAGACTTGGACCGAATGGTGTGCCAAAAACCGGACCGGACCGGGACCGCCCAACCCTATCTGTGGATTCGACCCCTTATTCACGACTATACTCTGTAATTTGTGATTATAACTTTAAATTGGGGAGTTTGGAACTTGTATTGACATGAATTTGTGTGTATTCAACGAACACACATAATCGTCTCGTCAGGAAACACTTTAGCTCTTCCTATTCTTGACTTAACTCTATTCCTAGTAAAAAAAACTTTTGAACTTGTTCATTGTGACTTATGGGGGCCTTCCAAGGTCACATCTATTCTGGGATTTTGTTACTATATTGTCTTTGTTGATAACTTCTATTGTGTTTCATGGGTGTAAAGATCATTGATATTATGTCTTTTATTCTCCAGTTTCTCCATCAGATCTACACACAATACTGAAAAAAATCCTAAAATCCTATAAAAAATGCCCTGGAGTTTATTTTAAGATGCCCTACATGACCATTGTGTCGCCCTTAGCTTTCTCCACTAGAACAAACATGGTGTCATATCCCTCAACAAAATCATGTGGAGACAACATCACCTTCGAGTTGTTGAGTGCAAACATCATCACCCTTCAGTTGAAGCTTATTTGGATTGAAGATATGCTAGGGATTGAGGTGATTGAGAGTCTACTATTGGCTACTACACTTATGTTGGTGGTAATCTGGTCTCTTGGAAAACAATTTTTTTTTCATGATCTACTACAGAGGTAGAATATCGTTCTATGGTAGTCATTTATTGAGAACCAATATGGCTTCAATCTCTTCTTCAAGAGTTGAGGGTTATTTCTCAAATATATGCCTACGTATTGTGACAACTAAGCTGTTATCCTTGTTGTGAGAAACCCCAAATTTTTGTGAGTAGGTGATGCACATTGAGCAAGATTGTCACTATATCTGAGACAAGGTCCTCAAGGTGTCATCTCCACACTATATGTAGCTTCTTTTGGGAATTGGCACACAAATTCACCAAGCCTCACAACAATATCTCGTATGACTCTTTTGGCAAGAAGCTGGGCATGTTTGATCTATATACTCTAGCTTAAGAGGGAGTGTTAGAGTAAAGCTCAATAAAACTTTTTAGAGACAGTTGTCCCACATCAAACATATTCTCATTCTCTCTCTTCTATATAAACTCATATACTTGTTGTTTCTAATTCATCGAGTAGGGTTTTCTCTCTCCAAAGATCTCTCTTTTTTAGGTCAAAATTTGGATGAAGATCCTTTGGCATTATCTCTTAGAGCATGTACCGTCATAGTTTGATCTTAATTCTAGTAAGCGTTCTCAGATTCATCTACAAGTTTCAAAATCACTAGTGAAAACCATTGGCATGAGAATCTATTTTTCATTTATCTAGTGTTGAAAGATCTTCACCGAATGCCCAATTTTGCCTGAGTGGCAAGAAAATACTTGTCTTATAGAGAAGTTGAAGAATAGTACTTGTCCTTTAGCGCCTGTGAAGTGGTTCAAGCTTTCAGTTGAGGTGGTTCTAGTCATGACTGCCAAGCTTGGTTGTCTTGTAGAGGATCAATTGGAGAGTTCCATCATATAATGAAGTAAATTGTTGAAGCATTCTTCTTGTCCGTTGTCACCATCACCATCATGATCATCACATCATCATGACCATAATCATAATTATCAACAGCCTCATCATGATCATGATGGTAATCATGATCCATCCTCATCCTAATCGTTATGATGATAATTATCTTGATCATCATCATCGAGTGAAATGACTGTGACTGAAGTTTTCTGCAGTCAAATGACATTCTTTCTACTGATCTATTACTGGGCACCTCTTGCAGCCAAATTTCCTTTAGTAATCTACCCAACCATGGTGCTTCCTTTTCTCTCTCTCCTTCTCTCTCTCTCTTCATATGCAATAAATATACTTCATCCCCGAACTCACACTCTCAATCTCCCGTCTCACGATCTCCCATTTTCTGTTGTTAAGATTTTAACTTTCATCTTCAGAATTCTCGCCCTCGTGCCTTCCCGTGGAACGATGGGAATATTACTTCCTTTTTAACCACAGCGTCTTTTTCCTTCCGAATTTCCGCAACCCACTCCAGAAATCACGTGACCGCAGGTTCCACCCGAATATCAAAATATCAATTCCACACACCTTTGACGATGACCGGCGGCGCTACCAATCGCCAGATCACCCTTCGCGGACAACCCAAGCCATCCCTCCTCGTGGGCCCCCTCTCCCTTTCTCCCTCTCCTTTTTCCGCGGGTACCCAGGTAGAGAGAGAAACACCCTGACCTGCAAAGGGAAAGGGCCGTCTAATTGCGTCTTCGAAGGGTCTCCCCCGTTCGCGATCTCCCCTTGACCCTTCGACCGGATTTCCCAATGGGGAAGCCGGCGGGGAAGAACAAGAAGAAATCAAGGATCACCGAGCCACCCGCCAATTTAGACGCGGACGCGACGGTCTTCATTGACATGGCAAGAGATCTCAAGGAAGAAGGCAACAAGCTCTTCCAGAAGAAAGACTACAAAGCGGCGATCCTCACCTACGAGAAATCCATCAAGCTTCTTCCGAATTCCCACGCAGAGATCGCTTCTTTAAGAAGCAATCTCGCTGCATGCTACATGCAGTTGGATCCGCCGGACTACCACCGTGCCCTGGAAAATTGTAGTTTAGCGCTCGAGGTTTCACCAAAATACAGCAAAGCCCTCTTGAAAAGAGCCAAATGCTACGAGGCAGTCGATCGTCTGGATTTCGCTCTTAGAGACGTTGAATCCGTTCTTTCCTCCGAACCCACAAACGCTACGGCTCTGGAGATCTCCGAGCGAGTGAAAAAATCCATGGATTCGCGAGGAATCAAGAATCAGGACTCGACACCAGAGTCATATCGTTTAAAAATGAGAAACAAGCCGAAGAAGAAGAAAAAGACCCAGAAGACGGAAGAAGCTGCAAAGGAAGAGATTCCAAAGGAGGTGGAATCTATGAAGGTGAAATTGGTGCTCGGGGAAGATATCAGATTTGCTCTGGTGCCCTTCAACTGTTCGGTCCTCCAGTTGAGAGAGATCGTGAAGAAGAGATTTCCCAACACGGAGGCCATTCTGATTAAATACAAGGACGAGGAAGGAGATTTAGTGACGATCACGACGAATGAGGAGCTGAGATGGGCAGAAGAGTCGGGAAATTCTCAGGGCTCCCTCAAGCTCTTCATTTCTCAAGTGACTCCCGACCAAGACCCTTTCTTTCTCTCTCTAACCCAAAATTCTCCCCCCTCAAATGAGAATGAAAAATATCAGCAGCTCCTACGTGGAAGAGTGGATAGTGCTCTTTGCTCAATTGTTCAAGACCCACCTCGGATTCAGCGTTGACGGTTGCTTGGATCTTCACGAGCTGGGGATGAAGCTTTATTCAGAAGCGATGGGAGAAGTAGTTGGGGGAGAAGATGCCCAGAAAATTTTCAACTTAGCGGAGAGTAAGTTCCGGGAAATGGCGGCTCTTGCACTTTTCAACTGGGGGAACATTCACATGTGTAAAGGAGAGTATCAAGAAGCAGGGAAGAGGTTTAATGAATCGATTAAGCTGAAACCTGATTTTTATGAAGGGTTCATTGCACTTTCTATACAACAGTTAGAGCTGGCAAAGCTGACTTTGGATAGCTCAGAAGCTTTGGAGCTGTTGGATAAGGCAGAAGATAATGTGGAGAAGGGTACTCAGCTGTGGGAAGATGAGGAGGAAAAGCGGTTGAGGGAAATTTTGGAGCCTGGAGAGGAGAAGCTCTTGTTGCAGAAGATGGGCCTAATGGGTTTCTTGAAGGAGATTTCTACCGATGAAGCAGCCGAACAGGCATCCTGCATGAAATCCCAGATCAGTATCTTGTGGGGGACTATGCTTTATGAGAGATCCGTTATTGAATTTAAGTTGGAGATGCCTTTGTGGGAGGAGTGCTTGGCTGCTGCAGTGGAAAAGTTTAAGTTAGCAGGAGCTTCTCCGACAGATTTAGCCGTCATGATCAAGAACCACTGCTCGAATTCCTCTGCACAAGAAGGTATTTGGAGGAGATGGGTCAACAGAGAAAGAGTTTTTCTCGCTTCCAATGATTTTTTTGGGGTTTGTTCTGAAGTGTTCTTGGGGTTTCAGGGCTGGGATTCAAGATTGAGGAGATAGTACAGGCGTGGAATGAGATGTATGATGCCAGGAGATGGGCGAGTGGGGTTTCTTCTTTCAGGCTAGAGCCTTTGTTTAGGCGGCGAGTTCCGAAGCTGCATCATGCTCTCTGAGGAATCTGATAAGAAGAAAAAGAAGAAAAAATAGTTGCTTTTCTATTCCATCTGTTGATTGCAATTATCCCGTCAAGTGTCGGGTAAGTGATGCAACTTGATTCCCGTCCATGGTTCATGATGCCCATCGAGTTGGTCTAGATTGATATATATGTTTTCTGAAATACTAAATAGGGCAAAAACACAGTTTCTTCTGCAGAGTCTTTTGTAGTTGACCTGGCAGCACTATGGAATGAATTCCAGCCAAATGATGATGAATACTGTTTCACCCTTTCAAGGTGTTCTATTTTTACATTTGTACCCTTGTGCTGATTGGAGTTTGTTTTTGGTTTTCAGGCTATACTGATGGGGCTATGGAGAAGGGTTGCGAATTCGAGTGCCCAGTGAATTGATCTGAACGACATAATTTTTTTATTTTTTACACCCAGAAAGTTGTGATCATTTTTTATTCGGTTTGTTTGGTTTGCCTTTGTAATATAATTTTTCTTTGGGGGTGCAGAATCAGATAACACTGGTTTCTGTCTATTCATTTTTTTTCCTGGAAACAGAGGACACTGATTCCTGCCATTAGACTGTCACTAAACACACACACACACACACACAGAGAGCAGTGAATGAGTATTATCGTCGTCGTCGTCGTCATCATTGTCATTGTGAATGAGTACTAGGTACGGTGGTTTACTCCAGCAGCTTTAATTGGGCAATACTTTTGCTTTAGTTTAATCAGAAAACTTGAGGTTCTGCATTGGATCCTGAATCTATCATGGCACTGGCAGGCTCTTCGATGGAGTACAGCTATGTCATGGAAGGTGTCAATTTGAGAAAGATGGGATAACATTATTGGATAAATGAGACATACGTATATTTCAGAAATTAGGAATGAGTAAAAGGACGCTCTTTATTGGAGGGAAGAGAGTAGTCAGGTAACATTCTTTTAGGATATAAGTAAAATTTTAGTTATATTAAAATTTCTGCCTAAACTTGATGATTACATGTATACTAAATTTTATACATGATACCTGACTAATGGCTACTGTTATTGGTGCCTATCGTTGTCTAAATAAGAAAATTTTGGGGTTTCTTCGGTCACCAAAGAAATACCATTCATCTTTTCTTTTCACCCATAGCTTTCCACTCTTGAGTTCATGTTCAAGGCAAATGTTCTTTCGATCAGTTTGAAGAAACTATAATTGTCAGGTATCAGATCCTTGAGCTTCTTGTTACATTTTTTTCAGGAACATAGGATCTCTTCATCCTCTAATTGAAGATCGAAGACAACAAAAATTGAAATCTGATTTAACTTTCTTCCGCAAAAAAATTCATGAAAGAATTTATTTCAACATCTAAAACTGGATTTCGTGACATTCTGAAATCCTTTTAGGGTGGTGAAATAATTGAGAGGAGGAGGGGAGTGAATTAGTTTCGGATGTCTTAGTAATTTTTTTGATTCCTCGGTTATTTGCTCATGATCATCACAATACTCTTACATCAAAATTATTTATATTGGACAGGGATCCAAAATCCTTGTGCTAGTCTCAAGAGGAGATAATTCTCCTAGAGTTTCTCCTCACCTTGTTCCTTCCCTAGTAGCGTTTAATAGTTGATCAGGGATACATTCTGATTAAAGTTCACACTAGTAAACAGAATATTAAAAGACTCTTAAATATAAAGTAAATTTTCATTAGGCTCCCTTGGTTTTGAGTTGGATTTGACTTTAAATATTCTCTAACTTTAAATTTCCTCTTACTTTGACTTCCATTTTGCTTTTGGCTTTCTCCAATTTTTAACCTAATGATTATTCCTTAAGTTTTTTTCAATGTTCCCTTGATTTTATCTAAGAAACTAAATCATCAATTAAACTCTATCTTCTTTGTTGCTATTCGTGTGACTATCACTCAACCTCCAAGTGTTTCGATGTCGCTTGCTTCCTCTACACTTGTCAATCCCTCTGCTCTAGCCATCTCTGGCAGCTAAGGTGGATGTGGACATGCTCTAAAGGAGGATACTAGTCGTGGCCACCCACCTAAAGGTGAGAACCATTTTTCCTCCATGTGTGTAATGCAGCAAGACCAGTCATCCTTCCAACAGATGTTGGAAAGAGTTTGAAAACCCTAGTGGGCATTCTGATGCGGTCGTAGAGTGCGGTCGTAGAGTCGAAGTACTAACGATAAGGGGGAGAGAGAGAGTTGCAGCAGGACGCAGAAAAGAGCGGGAGTATACCCGTTTCGTAAGTCTTCTCGGCTTAAGATGCGATACCCCTGGGTAGCCTAAAATAAGACGAGCCTTCTCGGCGTTGAACGAGCCTTCTCGGCGACTTCCCCGTATGCTAGACGTAAGAACGGGAAAGGAATATAACTCACGAACTAGAGTTTCAAAAGCAGAGAAACATTTCGTGTCCTCTCTATCCGTGGAGGACCCCTATTTATCCTAGATAGAAGAACCCTCTAGAAGTAGTAGAATTCCGACGGTCGTGCTGTCGGTTTCGCCGGTCGTTGGCGCCGTCCCGCGCGTACCTCTGCCACCTCTTCAGCTACCGTCGGTTTCTCTGGCTGCTGTTGATGCCCCGCGATTTCTGCAGCCAGGTTGCTTTCCTTTAGCGCCCCTGCTGAGTTCTCTTGACGCCTTCCTGTCTGTGAGCCGTTGTCCGTTACACTGTTGGACGGGGAGTGGGGACCATCATTCTCCTCCGGCGCGAAGAGACTCGACACCGACGAGTCCAGGGGTAGGTCGGGCTCAGAAGGAACCTCGAGGGAACCCTTGTAGAGAACCAGGTCACAGATATTGAAAGTTGACGGAATTCCCCAATCCGTCGGAATAGCAATGTCGTAAGCATTGGGGTTGATGACGCGACGCACTCGATATGGCCCGGCGGCGCGGGGGTGAAGTTTATGTGCTCGCTCCGCCGCGTAACGTTCAGGGCGAAGGCGAACCATGACCATGTCTCCTTCGCGGAGCTCGAGTGGACGGCGATGTACATCGGCCGCTCGTTTAACTTTGGCGTTATATTCGGTAAGGCGCTCCTTCACGTGTTGATGTGTCTCGGTGAGGTTGGTGGTGAATTGCACAGCCTCAGTAGAGTTGGATGCTTGGTTTGGGAGGAAGATGAGGTCCACCGGCAGGTTCGGGGTACGTCCCGTGTTTACCTGAAATGGAGAAAGTCCCGTGGCGCGATGTCCCGATGCATTATACGCAAATTCTGCCCGAGGGAGGAGATCATCCCAGGTGGCCGTGTTGTCTTGGACCAGGCAACGTAGTAGGTTGCCTAAGGAATGGTTGGTGACCTCCGTCTGACCATCCGTCTGAGGGTGGAAGGCGGTGGAAAATTTCAGTGTCGTTCCCAAGAGACGCCAGAGCGACTTCCAAAATTTGCTGGTGAAACGAACGTCGCGGTCGGAGACGATGCTCCGGGGGACGCCATGGAGGCGAACAACTTCGTTGAAGAAAAGGCGAGCGGTGTGGGCGGCATCCGTAGACTTCGAGCAGGCAATGAAGTGTGCCATTTTACTGAAACGGTCTACCACCACCAAGATAGTGTCCATGTGCCGCCGGGTACGGGGCAGACCGAGAACGAAATCGATACTGACCTCTTGCCAAGGAGAATCGGGGACTGGAAGAGGAAGATACTGTCCCGTGTTCTGTTTCGTCATTTTGCCAATGATGCAGGTGGAACATTGGCCAACCAATCGGCGGGTGTCGCGGCGTAGATGCGGCCAAAAGTATCGTGATTCCAGTGCCAACAGGGTTTTGGTGATGCCAAAATGACCGGCCAGGCCGCCGCCGTGAAGTTCCCAAATTAAGAAATTGCGCGTGGAGCCGGCAGGTGTGCAGAGGCGGTCGTGATAGAAAAGGAACCCGGCTTCAATTCGGTATTCGACGTGGGGAACGTTAGTGTGCGTAACTTCTTCCCAGAGGCGGTGAAAATCCGGACAGTCTTTGTAGATGAGCGGAAGGCGGTCGAATCCGGTGATGGAGGCTTGTGAGATCTGCAGTGTATGGAGCCGACGGCTGAGAGCGTCGGCCACCCGGTTTTCGCGCCCCGGTTTGTGTTGCAAGGAGAATGTAAAATCTTGGAGAAGTTCCACCCATCGCCCGTGTCTCGCGCTTAATTTTTTTTGCGAGTGGAGAAACCGAAGTGCGTCGTGATCGCTGTATAATGTGAATTCCCGATGGAGCAAATAGTGTCGCCAAAATTTTAGTGATTGCACAATGGCATAGAGCTCCCTGTCGTAATTGGAATACCGTCCTTTGGCTTCGCTAAGCTTCTCGCTGAAGAAGGACACCGGGTGAAGCTCCTGAGATAATACCGCTCCAATGCCGACGCCGGAAGCGTCCGTCGCGACGTCGAAGAGTTTATCGAAATCGGGTAGGCGGAGGACGGGTGACGAGATTAAGGCCACTTTGAGCTGCTGGAATGCTCGATCCGCCTGAATGCTCCAGTCGAATTTTGGGAGCTTGAGTAGGTCGGTCAAAGGGGCGGCCAGGGAGCTGAAATTTCGCACAAAGCGGCGGTAAAATTGCGCCAGTCCATGGAAACTTCTAACCTCCGTCTGCGATGTGGGTGTCGGCCATTCTCTGATAGCTGCTGTTTTGGAAGGGTCGACGGCGACTCCGGCCGCGGAGATGACGAATCCGAGGAATTCGACCGACTGGCGGAGGAAGGAGCACTTGGAGACGTTGGTGTAGAGCTTCTCCTCTTGGAGCTTGGCACAAACCTTCCGCAGGCGTAATTCGTGCTCGGCGGTGGTTCGACTATAAATCAGGATATCGTCGAAGTATACGACGAGGAATTTGCCTGAAAACGGACGGAGCACTTCATTCATCAACCTCATGAACGTACTCGGAGCATTGGAGAGTCCGAAAGGCATCACGAGCCACTCGTAGAGGCCCTCGCTGGTCTTTAAAGCAGTTTTCCACTCGTCGCCTTCGCGAATCCTTACTTGGTGGTACCCGTTGCGGAGGTCGAGTTTGGAGAATATCGCCGCGCCGGATAGTTGGTCTAGAAGGTCATCTATGCGAGGTATAGGGAACCGATAGCGTACCGTAATGCGATTGATCGCTCGGCAATCCACGCAAAGTCGCCAGGTGCCGTCTTTCTTGGGCGCGAGGAGTGCCGGCACGGCGCAGGGGCTGTGGCTCTCCCGGATGAATCCTCGACGGAGCAACTCTTCTTCCTGTCGTTGTAGTTCGGCGTTTTGCGCCGGGCTCAGTCGATAGTGGGGAAGATTCAGAAGGGAGGCGCCGGGTATGAAATCAATGAAATGCCTAATAGTTCTGTCCGGTGGGAGAGTGTCGGGCGCGTCGACGGGGAAGACGCTGTCATAATTGGCGAGAAAGGCCGGATAACTATCCGTGTCGGCTGTCGTCGCTTTGGTCCGCACCTGAATTGCCCATATAGGATTGTTACTCTCGATACCTTTGAGGAATTGGCGGGACGACACGAGGCCGAGAAACTGGAGAGGTGGGTTTCTATCCACTCGGGATAGTGTTGGCGTAGCGACAGCCGGACTCTGTGGGACATACGGTTGCCATATATGCTTGTTACCTTCGAAGTAGAAGACGCAGCGGTTGGCTCGCCCATATTGTGCCACGTCGAAGTCAAAAAGCCACGGCCTACCGAGGAGTACGCTGCCAACTCCCATAGGTAAGACATCACACCACACCTCTGCGCTGTACCTGGCAACTTGCAAGGGTACGAGGCACCTCTGCGTCACTGATAGGCTAGCGTCGTTGATCCACATGGCTTTGTAAGGTTGAGGATGGATCTCTGGTCGCAGGCTGAGCGCAGGAACGGACGCGGCTGATACCGCATTGACGACGCTGCCGCTGTCGACTAGAATTTTGATGATGGAGTTGGCAATCCGTGTATAAGTGGAGAAGATGGACGTTCGGCCGGTGTCTTCGAGACCCGGTGACTCGCACTGAGCCGCAGTAGGGTTGTCGATTTTTGTTTCCGCCGGGAGGGCGAGGGCGATCGTACGCTCTTCCCTCGTCAAGGGAGTCACTTCCTTGATGATGCATCCTATAAAGCCGGGAGGTCCCTCGAATCCTTCCGCGAGCTCAGGATCGGCTTCATATACTTCAGTGGTAGGCTCAATGGCGTCCGGGGGCGGAATATGTTCGTCGTCGTGGATCTCTACTAGTAAGGCCCGAGCCGGTCGCGTGGCTTGCCTCTGGGAAGGGCACTGAGAGGCGAAGTGCCCCCATCCCTAGCACTTGTAGCAGGCTATGCGCGAATTGGTTATGTTCTGCGGGGTGGCTGGTGGTCGTGGACGAGGGTTGGCCATCGTCCGGCCTTCGGGTAGCCGTTCGGCCGTGAACGTGGGAGGCATATGCGACCTGGCTGGCTGGCTGCAGACCGGTCGATATTCCACCACGATTCCCGTATCCGTTGGTACCCGGGTTAGGCATCACTATGGGGACAGCGGGTAATAACGGCCGCTGTGGAAGGGTGGACGGCAGAGGCAGGCTATATGTCGCTGGCGCGCCGGTCCTCGGTGTCGGATGTGAAGGATAGCGTGTAATTTTGGACGCCGATGAGGGGGAATCGGTTGATGTCATCTCAGGCAATATGTTCCAACCCGCATTATCTCTTTGAGCATGATTAGTATATAACTCCATATTGGCTGCGTAGCGGTAAGCCTTCTCGAGCGTGGTGACCTCCCTTAATATTAGCTCCCTTTGGAATTCTGGCCGGAGTCCTGCTTTGAATCGGGCGAGCGTTGCCACCGGTTCCTCTTCGACGTTGCACCATATCATAAGGTCGTCAAACTTAGCAATATACTCCGCGATGGTGCTATCTCCCTGTTGCAGATGTTGCCAGTCATCTATTATCATAGGCCGGTAGCAATCGGGCACAAATTTCCCTCGTAGCCTTCCCTTCATTTCCGCCCATGTGGTGATCATCGCCTCGCACCGACGTTCGGCTGTGGCCTGTAGATTCCGCCAGTAGATCCGGGCTTGTCCCGATAGCTTCATTTGTGCAAATTGAAGGCGGCGTCCTTCGGGAAGTTGATACCAATCGAAGTACTCTTCCAATCCCACTTCCCAATCCATGTATTTCTTCGGATCCAGAGATCCGTCGAACGTGGTTACCTCAGGTTTGGCACCACGCTTTGCGGCGATCCAGTGGGGGTCTTCTTCATGGACTTCGATAGCTCGGGCGGTAGTTGAGTCGACGGGGACTGCAGTCGCCTTCTCGGTGGCAGCCTCCACCTTTAGCTCAATCAGTTGAGTCATAAGGAATTCGATCTGTACTCTGGATTCCTCTTGATTTTTCAATAGGGATTTAGCCCATTCCGGTATGTCTTCCGTAGTCCCGTGTGTGCCGGTTCCCGCCCGAAACTCGGTTCCTGACCTCGTTGCCATTGCTCTGATACCAATTTTATGATGCGGTCGTAGAGTCGAAGTACTAACGATAAGGGGGAGAGAGAGAGTTGCAGCAGGACGCAGAAAAGACCAGGAGTATACCCGTTTCGTAAGTCTTCTCGGCTTAAGATGCGATACCCCTAGGTAGCCTAAAATAAGACGAGCCTTCTCGGCGTTGAACGAGCCTTCTCGGCGACTTCCCTGTATGCTAGACGTAAGAACGGGAAAGGAATATAACTCACAAACTAGAGTTTCAAAAGCAGAGAAACATTTCGTGTCCTCTCTATCCGTGGAGGACCCCTATTTATCCTAGATAGAAGAACCCTCTAGAAGTAGTAGAATTCCGACGGTCGTGCTGTCGGTTTCGCCGGTGGTTGGCGCCGTCCCGCGCGTACCTCTGCCACCTCTTCAGCTACCGTCGGTTTCTCTGGCTGCTGTTGATGCCCCGCAATTTCTGCAGCCAGGTTGCTTTCCTTTAGCGCCCCTGCTGAGTTCTCTTGACGCCTTCCTGTCTGTGAGCCGTTGTCCGTTACACTGTTGGACGGGGAGTGGGGACCATCACATTCCCTACCCTCATACAACCCTCGAGCTGAACACTCCTCCACTGGTTCCATCTACCCTCATTATTAGATGACTATGACCTCGAAGGAATACGAGTTGAGGAAATTGTCTCATGTTGTACGTTCATCTACTTTGCATTTGGCTCCTCATGCATTTATGACAAGTACACAAGCTATATGTGCTTCAAAATCATCCACAATCATCGAGTCGAAAAATTCATCCTTACCTCTAACACTTCTACTTCATCTTCTCCTCGCAGCTATATAGCTAATGGTTCCTCTTGTCATGTTTGCAGCCATGGTTTAACCCAATGTACTCCCCCTCTCACCTCCTTGCAGCCATGCCACGATGTGGGACATTTGATTTCTAGATTAAATTGTGACCATTGGTGTTTAGTTTTAGTTGAGGGTACGTGGCAACATCTGATTGGACGATAATTCAATTTATAACTCTGGGCAATCCTAACCATTCATCACAAGAATTATGACAGTCAATATTAAACACGATTGATAGGCTCATCGTGACACGTGATGCACTCAAAGGCATGAGTTCAAGATTCAACAGATGAGATTGCTTGACAATTTTGCTTCATATGGATACTTGATGTGATTCTAGTGCTCTGATGAAGACATGGCGGTCACGATTTAACTATGATTATTCAGCCCTTTAAATTTCAGCGCGATCGTGGATCTCATCAAAAGAGAAGATCCGACGGTCACGCCCAATTTCAAAAGACTATAAATTCTCTCTAATGTGCGGTGTATGCATTCTTAGATGTTTTAATTAATCGAACCTTTTGGATATCTTAATCCTTGAATCTCTTTCTTCAATTGTGTTCAAGACTCATTTTTGCATCCAAAGAATGCTTGAAGTTAAGATTTTTTTCGAGAGAATGGAGAGAAATCACCTCTTGAAAAACGAAAAGCCTTAATCCGGCAATTAATTTGATCATTTCTATCGTGATTTTAGATTAATTTGGTTATTTAATGTTTTCCCCACTATCTTTTGTTATTTAGCATTAGATTTGAATTTCGAAGCTTAGATTAGGTTAATGTTGATAAATTTGGTTATTTTCTCTCTCTTCACAAATAAATTTCTTTCTATCACTTCACCTTTGAATTTCTCGGTAGATTTAAGTTTAAATTCAGTGATTTTTTTCATTCCATGGATAGATATTTAAGTCTTCTTTTCAAATATATAATTTTTCCTAAGTTCTCACCTCAATTAATTATCCAATTTGATGTAATTTAAGACATCTTAAGAATGAACATATAATTCTCCGTGGATTTGACCCTTTATCACCTCTATACTAATTTTTTTCTTAATTAAGCTTGAATTTGAGCGTCTTATTCACCCGACCTTGTGCTCTAGTTAAATACGGCAAATACCAAAACCATACCCTTCTTCAAGAAGACCTATAAATTACTGAAGTCTCAAATGGTTTTTCATCTTCGCCTTCCAGTCTCCCGTTCGGTTCTCCCATGGACGCCCCTCATGAGAACACCTACAACTGGTACGAAGACCAACAGAGGCTGGCGTACTACCCACAGGAACCGACGGCTCTTCAATACCACGGTCTTTCGCAGTCGTTCGATCCGCCGGTGCCGCCATTCCATAGTAATTTAACAAACCCTAGCTTGCCATTTGCTGTTGCGCCTCAGCCTTACGATATTCCTGGAGGATTTGCTCCGAGTTATTTTTATCCGGATTCGCGGCCGGGATCTAGCTACAATGGTGGTGTTTCTGGTGGGGGAGATGATCAGAGATTTTTCGCCAGGGAATCCGTTCGGCTCTATGGAATGCCTCCTACCGTTCACCGAGATGTGAGTTTTTTTTTAATTTTTATTGGAATTTATTTTTATTTCTGGCGCGTAGCTGGAATTTATGAAAATGACTTGTTTGAAAATAAGAAATTGTTGATCTTTTTCTTTCTGGTTGGGGACAATCTCATGATGGGTCTTTGTGGGAATGATTTATTTCAAAATTTGAATAGATTTGTAGATACAAAGAACTATTTTTTAAATGTTTCGAAGGAAGATCACCCAAAATCCGTGATCAATGGGTACAAGTATCCCCTTCATCTCACCCATCCCAAGACTGCCCAAGAATGAGCACCATCAAACCTAGAATCATTCTCATCCCGGCATCCCTCCTCCCGAGGAGGCACCCATCCCTGCCATTCCCCAGCCTGAGCATGCTTAACTCCAGAGTCCTCCACCCCCGGTGCCCCTCTTCCCATAAGCTCCCCCATCCCTGCACCGCCTAATCCTGAGCACACTTAACTCCAGAGTCCTTCTGGACCCCCATGCCCCTCTATATACTTAAGGACTAATGTTAGATTTAATCTATAATCTTGCTTGAAGACTTCTTCAATCTCATCCTTGCTGTTCCCTAGAACTTTGATGGAACTAATAGTACAGGATAACGAAAATGCATTGCCTTGACATAATCCTAGTACTCCAATGGATCATCATGAGATTATATTTAACAGAGACTTACCTTGCTTGTTATTGTTATTTCTTAGAACTCTATCCTCTTTGTTTTTGATCTTTTTCTCAGAATTATACGCTTTAGCTTCTCCTTAAACTTGGGATCATCCATTCTAGAATTTGTGGAATACCTTCTGAATGATGCATGTTAATTCTATTTCTGTTAGCATAATAATTTAACTTTTCATTTAGATTTCATTACCACAATTCTGACATCCGTTGCCCTCATCTCTCTCTCTCTCTCTCTCTCTCTACTTCCCTCTAAAGTTACATTCTCCTATTCTACAATGCATTTGGCACGTTTGAAATGGTGCACATTTGTTTGTTTTCTATTCAGACCATGACCAGAATCATTTCGAAGGATTACTGTGATGCAGGTCTGCTTATGACTATTAACCTTGCCTGTTAGAGTTCTTGAGAAGAATTCTACCATATATGTCATGATCTCTCTGTCTCTCTCTGTATCTCTCTGTGTCTTCTTTTGTGTATGTATGTATATATATCCATCTCTACTTTTCCTCTCCAGCTTCACTCCTGTTCCCACATTCTGGAATGCATTTGAGACTTTCAAAATGAGGCACGTTCATTTGTCGTTTAACCAGATAATTAATTACATCGCCAGTTAGATTCTTGCTTAAAATTCTTCCACATTTGTTTTGATATTTGTCTCTCTGTCTTTGTCTCTCAATTTTCCCATTGTAGAATGCATATGAAACTGTCAAAATAATGTATATATACTTATATATTCATTTGTTTTTCTTTCTTTTACATGAAGAAGACTCTTGTAAGACACCCGCGTATGCCTGTGCCTTGGAAAACAACTGCCCATCTCAAAACAAATGTTTTTATCAAGAAAAGAATAGGTAGAAACGTCGGAAAAGTCACGAAATCTGCGTACTGTGAAGTATGCAAGATTGAGTGCAATAGCGAAGAAGTCTTCACCTGCCATAAAGCTGGTAAAAGGCACCAGAAGAATGTGGAGAAGATGAAGGTACAAACAGCCTTGAAGAATGAATCCCTCGAGAGTAAAGAGGAATCAGTCACTGCTGTCGAGTCACCAAAACCGTCTTCGCCACCGGCATCAAGTGGTGGTTTGGAGACCAAGAAGCGGCGGCTCCTTGAAGGAGGAGCAGCAGCAGATTCCATAAAAATATGCACTATTTGTGATGTCGTATGCAACAGTGAAGTTGTTTATGGCCAACATATTGCCGGTAATAGGCATGCTTCCATGGCAAAGAAGTTGCTTGAAAGAAAGAAAGAATCGGAAGACTGAATTTCAGGTTTGTTCCCTTGGTGCCCTCTTCATTTATCTTTATATCTTGTTAGGGTTAATAGAGGGTGCTTCTGTTGGTTCTTGATGCTGATTACATGTACATCCATTTCTCAATTTGTTTCATGTGATCTTAACTCGTTCAAGAACATGTAGTATGTGCCATGATGATGATGTGACACATCAAGTAACTAGAGCAATTAAAGATACTTATTTTGCACACCAAAAATGACTATATATTTATACCATGTAGACATCATTATATCATCAAAACCTCACTCAATTCTCAAATATCATTATTCTTCAGAGGAGGTCTCTTGTTCCCTCCCATATTCTCTCTTTTGTGGGGAGATAAATCCAAGAATATACCAAAAACTCATGGAAAACCAAAATCCAGACCCCTTAAACATACCCATAAAAGGACAGTTCTGGAATCCCCACCATCAATTATCATCATCACTGCCATCATAATCTTGGAGGATCTTGAGAGTGTCATGCACCTCCCTATTATGCCTGGCTTCTTCTTCATGTCATTGAAGAGCTTCTTCTTCTTTTTTTTTTTGAAGTAGTGAAAGGGACGGTCACCCAAAGAATCAGTGACCGACCCATAAGAGCTTCTTCTTTATCGCACTCGACCTAGTATATCCAGCTTGCTGCACCAATACAAGGATAGTTTGGCTAACCCAAGACAGGCTCATTGGGATGCTTTTCCCAGGGCCCCTAAATGGGCTGCCAATCTTGCCCGGCCATCCCAATCACCACATGAAATTCCTCGTAGGACAAAAGCTCTCATATCTACAAACAAGCAATCACTCCCAGTTGCTAAAGAACTTAGCTCCCCCTCCCAGATGGGCACCTCTGGCTGAATTACCGGCAGTTTACATATCCATCTGTCCCTGCATCACCCCGAATGGAGTCCTGTTCATGCTCTCCAGATTCCTCCTGATGAAGCTGTGTTGGTTGCTGTTAGTGAGGAAAATTTGTAGACATGTTGAACTTGAGGCTGCAGAGTTCCTCACTCACTGCCGCTGTCTTTCCCTTTAAAGAGCTTGATCAGAAGGTCACCAGGGTCGCACTCACTCTTGCCAATAAAGACGTGTAAGGAGGCTCCAGAAGTGAGGGACTCCACGTGGCTGATGAACTTGTCCAATATCCATGGGTAGTCTCTCGCTTAGCTGATGTTCCCTGTTTGGAAGATGAATGCGGATCTTTTTGGGGAGTGTTTGGAGGTGGCTGAGGGTTCATTTGATGCTGGATTCACACTAAATCTGTAGGTGCCATAAGATCGTGCATGGAGCGCAGGTCCTGGTGTCTTTGAACAGGAAGTTGTTCTATCATCTGAAATCTTTTCTCTGATGGTGAAGCTGTGAGTCAAGCTACAGTTTGGTTTGCATCTGATCTCTGAGGAAAGAGGATTTCATGCAGGTCTAGAGAACTCTGGAGAGAGAACTCCAATAGCCAGAGGACTGCATGGAGTTCTAGAGAATTTTGTGAATTTCTAGAGAATCATGGGGGCTCCAGAGGATTTGACGTAGTTCTAGAAAATTCAATGTTTACAGTCCTGGATAGAGGATTTCGTCGAGTCGTAGAGAGTTCTGGACAGTAGATTTTGATAAACAAAGGAGGGGTTTTACTCTTTGAAGCATCCAATTCCATTCTTTAAATTCTTCGTGAAGTTGTCATGAATGAAGGCAGGATCATCCCAGCTGTGAGCAGTGTTAACAGGTGACTTGCATTTGCCTTAAAGATTGTACTTCAGCATCCCTATCTTGATGACTTGACTTCTCTGTGTGTCAATAGTTGATGAAGCTCTCCGCTCTATCTTCTGTAACAAACATGACACGCATCTCACTTTCCGGGTCCAGGAGAGTGAGGGATCTGCTCATGCTGTATGCAAGAAGATAAACCTTGTCATGAACTGTAAGTTCTAAAACGCTTACCTCCCATGGAAATTCACCAACGGATATTGTAAGCTCTGATTTGGATATTGTAACTGATGAATCTCCAGTGAGATGAATCTGGAGGCCAGTAAGATCTGAGCTATTGGAGAATTGAGGGCCTTAGACCATTGAATCGGGAGTATTTCTCCTGATTTGGATATCATTTTGTTTGGGGGGGGGGATTGAGAGGGAGATATAGGAAGGTAGGAGTGCTACCGAGCTGAGGAAGAGCAACTGCATGACACCACCTTCAGTGGCTGAGAAAAGGCAAAAAAATGATGCCCAAAAAAAGGAAAAGACAAAAATTAAGTGGCAGGTCAAAGAAGAATGATTAAGTATTTGATGTGGTCAAAATAACATTAAGTAGACACATTTGACTTGATGAAAATTTGTGAAAGATCATGATGATGAGGGAAAGGACAATGATAATAGATGATCATGTCAACGATGACAAATACACAATGGTGATTATGTTTACTAGAAATTAAATGATCAAACTAACAAAATATGTTCTTCTATACCCAAATTCAATCTCTCAAATCCTAATGTTAGAAAAGTAGAGTAAGATATGCTTAAAGCAATTTGAAAAAAACATCCCAAAGAGAAAAGGTTTAGGATAAAAATCATTCCAATGAAGTGTGTAGGTCTACTTCATTTGAGGTTTTGATATCTTGAATGAAATGGCTTGCACATTGGTGTAGGTTGAGGTAAAATGTCTATTTTTAGGATGAGATCTATAATGAAGATGCATGTGTAGGTCATTGATTTTTATCCTTCTTAATATTAAAATGATAAAACCTTACCCACCCCACGGACCCAGCATTGCTGCCATGATGAATGTATTGTGGTTTTGCCCTTCCTGCCTTCTACTATTATCTTTCCATCATGGTCTTCCAAGTTAACCTATTATCTTTAGATTTGCTTTGCCATCAAGAATGAGTCAATCCTCTAATACCTTGGCTTAGAGGAAAGTGCTCAAAGTTGTCAAAATCTTAGATTGAGGGAGGTCATTCTGGTATATTTAAGTTGTCACACCTCTAAATGATCAGACATTGAAAAAGATAATTTGCACACCCACAAAATACATCACTAGATGAACTAATGATTATAGTTTGCACAATGATGAATCAAGGTCAAATGCATATGGATGTTGTAATCCTTTTGGTTCGTTGAGTGCAATGCCACAAAATTGGATCTACAATTCTTTTTCTTCCTTGAGTATGATGCCACAAGCTACACACACATCCAACTAGGGGTATCCAAGCAGTCCTCGTCTTTCTAGATCTTCCTCCTTGCATGTGATTAGAAGCACAAGCAACGTAGTCTTGATTTCCATTGATTTATGTGCCATTTTATGAGACACAAACTTTAGGGCAAGATGAGAAGAGACGGATGAATCAAGTGAAAAGATTTGTATGGGTCCTTCAAATTTTACCACTTGATAACATGCAAATTATACACGAAAATATCTTATTATTAATGCAAAATTAAGGCATAAAACATTTTATTCTAATCCATGTTATCATATTTTTTTAGTGTTTATCTATCATTCTATGAAAATAAGTTATAATCTCAAAATGTACTAATTTAGGGATAGTTATGATAAATTAAAGATAAATATTTTAAAGATTAGATTATCCCCATTTTTGATTTGAGATTATAATTAGGTTTTAATGATAAATAATAAGATAAATAATATACACTCATTTATTTTTCTAAGTTTTAAATTTTAAAAGAAATGAGTGTATTTCTGAAATAAATATTTATTTTCTTATTATTTCTTAAATTTGACTTTTTAGAATTGTAGATAATTAATTTTTGATCTAATGAAAAAAATTATGATTAATTTGGAGTTGTATTTTAAGAAATAAGAATTCTCTAATTTTTATGAATTTTTTTGGATTTTTTTGAAATTTTTAATAAATTTAATTCGATTTATTTTGAAGTAAATGAATAAAAAACATTATTTTTATCGCATGTTGACTTGGCGTATTTGAAAAAGCACGTCACCATGTGGTGGCGTATGGACACGCCATGTGGCGTCACGTGCCGCATGTGTGCGTGCGTGTGTGTGCACACATGCGCGCGTGTGATTAGTGAGATTAAACATCATTTTCACGATATAAGCTAACCCACTAATCACGCGTACCTTATAGACATGTCAATTCCTCTGATTTTTTTGTCATGCAGGGACTATCTTTTTTTGAATGTGCGTAGGCGACGTGGCAGTGTGTGGAGCGTCCGATTGTATTATTTAATTATGATTGTTGATCGTCACTTAAGTGAAGGGGTATGCGGCACATTGTGCTTCGTCGGCAAAAATCATTTTAAAACGATTTAATCTCAGCTGTATATATGAGGAATTATAACGGCTGAGATAAAAACTGACAAGACGCATGTGGAGCGTCAGATCAAGATCAAATGGAAGCGTTTCACGCGTTACTTCTTGGCGCACGACGTGACGAGATCTCGGAGGTCCATCTGCGATCAATTTGCTACAACTTAACCATAAGGATTTGCATCTCTGCATTTCATCAGAGCCGTTGATGGAAGAATTAAAGGGCGATCCGACGGTTACGCCCAATTTTCCTCATAAATTGAGATGTTCTTTGACGATGTAAATCATTCTTGGATTCTTCAAGTAATCGAACTGTCTAGACATCACAATTCATGAATCTCTTGATTCGAATCACTTCTAGATCAATTTCTGCGTCCACAGAGTGTTTGAAAGTGATATTGCATTTGGAGAATAGGGACAAATCGATTCTTGAATGCCAAGGATCGTCTTCGAATTTGCAAGATGAAAAGCCTATGACCGGGCAAGAAATTGGATCAATTCAACTGCTATCTTGAGTTAGAAATTATGTTTTTATCCTAATCTTTCTTCCTATAACATTAGATTTCAATTTTGAATCACAGATTTGGTCAGATTTGATTTTAATTTTAATTTTTCATGATTTTCTCGTTTGAAAATTTCTCTATGTTTTGCTCGTCGATTTCTCTGCAAATCTTGATCCAAATTTAATGATTTTTGATTCCGTGAATTTGCCTTCGAGTTCTCTTTCAAGTTACATAAAAACCCTTAATTTCTCACCTTGTTTCATCATCATCCGATTTGATTGAATTTTACTAAATAAGAAAAAAATACCTTAATTCTCCGTGGATTTGACCCTTATTCATCACTGCTATTTGATTCATGATTATTTCTGTAAATTTGTGAGTTTAATAATTATTTTGATGCTTATCCGCGTGTATTCAAAGACCTCATCGATTTGCTTCGTGACCCCTTAAGGTGCTTATATTGAGTGACATATTTTAAGAGAACCCAACAAAATTATATGTTTATCTTGTCATTCAAGTGCCTAGTGCATGTAACCCTTTTGGCCTAAGAACATATCTATTTAACTGCCCAATACCTATATATTGACATATCCAAATAAGTTATTGAATACTGAATAAAAATTAGTTAGTTAAAAATTAAGATAAATAATCTCTCATTCACACGATACTCAAATGACCTAAGAAATATTCTTTTACTAATCCCTCATCAGTTATTCTAGTTGGCATTAATACGTACTCATACCATAAAGTGTACATAATGTTGCACCTTATTTTCTGTACAAGAATGGATTCCAAATCATTCATCCTTATCATATGATCAAGAGCTAGCATGATATTTTATCCAGATGTTAGATACCTGAAATCCTTACATATTATATAAATAGGAATATTTAAATTTTATGTTTATAGACAAGTTATCTCATTAATATATCTTATCATAATTTTCTTATCATTGCATATATTTTTATAATCCACATCTACATCACCTATGTAAATTAATGAACATAAATTTATAATTAAATTTATAATCATTTGATATTCATATTAAACACTCGTTAGGGTTGGGCGGTCCCGGTCACGGTCCAGTTTTTGGCACACCATTCGGTCCAAGTCTCTGTCTTGGTCTCGGTCTCGGTCCACCTCGGTCACGGTTCAGTTCGGTCTTAACTTCGGTCTCTCTTGACCATGAATATGCGTACATGAAAAGAGACAAATATATCAACGTCCATTAATAAAAACAATTTTATAGTAAAAAACCTTACCGATAATCTTTAAATGATATTTAATACTTAGGTATGGAAACAAGATTAAATGATATTTAATACTTAGGAATAGAAACAAGAATTTCTAGTGCATATCGTTGATCAAAACGGCGATATGATCCTCGATCCGACCCGATCACTACCTCGATCTAATCAGCACCCCTCAATCTGATCATCAATACCACCGTTGACTGATCAAGGCGATTGTTCTTGATCCGCTCAATCAGATTGGATCGCCGTTCCCTTGTCGTGGCGATGGCATCGACTCCAGGTGAGCCCCGACGATCAACAGTAGAATCTTCTCAGCTTGTAACTACATGAGAAAGCAATGAAGATTTTTCGGTGACAAGTCCCGTGATGGGGATCAAACAATATTTTTTTTACATAATAATATTCAGGAAATGAAGAATCTTAATAAAAAATTCACAAATGATTTTGATTCAAAATATCTAGGATTATAATTGATCGTCCCATCAATCAAGGACAAAGGGGAGAGGGATGCAGATAGGATTGAAATTATACATGAAAGATAGAGAGATAGAGAGAGAGATAGAGAGAGAGATAGAGAGAGAGATAGAGAGAGAGATAGAGAGAGAGAGAGATTATGCAGAGAGAGGACATAAATTGTAGCCGAAAAAATGGCAATGAGAGAGAGAGAGAGGGATTATACAGAGATAGTACAGAAATTGAAAACGAAAAGAATATGCAAGGAGGAAGAGAGATAGAGAGAGAACTATGCAGAGAGATGACATAAATATTAATAGAGAAAAACTGCGATGACAGAGAGAGAGAAATATGCAGAGAGTGAGAGAGACAAAAATTGGAAAAGAGACGTTGGAAAAGAAGAGTGAGAGAGAGAAATATGCGCGTAGAGGACATTGATCAACAATTTTTGCACCCGTTGGAAAAGAAGCTGGATAAACGCCTCCAATTTATAGATCCCACAAAATTCAGATCAAACAATCACCGCTGAACAGAAGCAGTGACAATAGAAGATGATCCTTCAGAAGAATTTCCTCGAAGAGTTGGTGGGCAATCTCGGAATCTCATGAATAGCTCAAAAGGTGGGCCTTTAGGAGGATCAGATCCTTCTTCATGGGTTCTAAAACAGCGAGAGTGAAAAATACAGCGAAGAGAGGGAGCGAGAGAGGAGAGCGGAATGGAAAACAGTGGAATGAAAAATACAAAATAAATTTCAATTGAAAAACAAAAATATGCGGAATGGCGATGGAAGAAGACTAGAAGAGATGCGGAAACCGCCCACATTACCTAGATGAGGAATGGAAGAAGACAACGAATAATGAAGATTCTCGGATTTCGCCCTCTTCTTTCTTGGAGATGCGGTTAGATATGCGGGAATAGGTTAGAGACTTAGAGATGCCGGATGTGGGAATAGGTTAGAGACTTAGAGATGCCGGATGCGGGAATGATGAGAGAGAGAAGAGATGCCGCATGCGGGAATGCTGGATTTCTCTTCTTGCCTGGAATGACGAGAGAGACTTAGAGACTTAGAGACTTAACAAATAAATAATAATGATTCTCTCTTCAGTCCAATACCGAAGGCCTTAAGAGGACCGGACCGAAGTTGGATCGAGACCGGACCAGCCCATTTTTCTGGGACCGACGGTCTCGGTTCGGTCTGGTTGATCGACCTTCGATCGGTCTTTGGCCTTCCCTAACTCTCGCAATCATTCATGTTTCTTTCTCCTATGATTCCATAGTAATGATCTCAATATGTGATAGAGTGAGGTCATTGTTGGGAGGGTGGTCTAAGATCTGATTTGGTTGGTCAAGGTGGGAGTTGGGGTCTCTTGCATGTGAGCATTACAAGTGAACAAATCATCTATTTCTCATTGCAAGTATAAATGGGCTAGCATGACATTTATGTAATTACATACTTGCTACTATCTCTCCTCTCCCCTATATATGTCTTTCTTCTTTCTTTTCTTTCTTAAGAAATATTATTATCTCATCTTCTCTTTTTATGGAGCCAAGAATGGATCCCAAGACCACATTTTTGATAAAGCTGAGAACGTTCCCTTGGGAGGCCCATTTATAGCTAACGGGGTCAATGGAGAATCTCTAAAAGCTGATAAATTTTGTTGAGGATCACCTAGAGACCCCCAAATATTTCTAACAGATTTTGCAAGTGTTGGATTCCACAAATATCTCCCTACTAAGGTCTAACAGGGCCTAGTAGCTTTACTATTTCTTTCATCAACTTTGCCCTTGACACATACATATTTTTAGAGTTTCTACATTTTAATACTTTTGAATTGTTTTTTCAAGGGTAATGTAATTTGGATAACCCTTCACTTTCTGAGGCCTATATGAAGCCCCCATGATAACAATTGAGGACACAATTGAAGTTATTCTCTTTTTTTAGAGCTGTGTTATCTCCTTCTCGAGTGTTCTCTAACGAGACGAATCCACATGGTCATTAAAAACACGAGATTAAGTGTCAATTTTTTTCTAAACTCACCAATGTAAGATTAAAATCAAGAATTCAATAGTATAGTGGTGAATAAGGGTCGAATCCATGGAGAATTAAGGTATTTTTAGGTGTTCTTCAAATTCGATCAAAATTGAATGAGGAATTGAAGTGAAAAATTAGGGAGTTTAGTAATTTTAGAAAGAGAATTAAAGACAAATCCAAAAATCTAAAAAATCACTTGATTTGGATCAAGATTTGGGGAGAAATAATAGAGCAAAAATTAAGTAGAATTTTCTGAACGCGAAGAGATAGAAAACTGAAATTAACCAAATCTATGATTCAAAATTAAAAGGTAATGATATATGTCAAAAAAATTAGGAGGGAAAACAAATAATCTGGCCCAAATTCGCGCTTGAAATGATCCAATTGATCACCGGATCAAGGGCTTTTCATTCCACGATTTCGAAGACAAAATTTGTCATTCAAGAGACAATTTCTCCCTATTCTTTTGATGAAACCTTGATTTCAAGCACTCCTTTGACATGGACATTGATCTAGAAGAGGAACAAATTAGAGATTCAAGGATTGAGAAGTCTAAACAGTTCAATAGCTTGAAATATCCAAAAATGCTTTACATCATTGAAGAACATATATATTTATAGGCTAAATTGGGCGTGACTTTTTGATTTGGCGTTTAATATTTGATCAACGGTTTTGATGAAATTCTTGGATATGAATCATTGGCATTAAGTCGTGCCCGTTTGATTGAAGATGGAGCGTTGACATGTTGTCATGTCACGTGTGAGGAAAAAAATGCTACATAACGCCTGTCGTTTGATCTTCATCGGATGCTCTAGATGCGTACATGAGTCTACAGGAGCCCATTGGTCACGTTTAATCTCAGCCGTTATAACTCAAATAAACAGTTGCGATTTAGTCATTTTACAATGATTCATAGACAAAACATTACGCGTCATGTAGCCCCCTCTTCAAGTGAAAATCAACGATCGTGATTGATTCACGCGATTGCACGCTCCAAATTTTGCCATGTCACTTGTGCATAAAAATAAACAAAAATAATCACACAGAAAAAATCAAAGTAAAATGATGTGTATATAAAGCGCATGATCTTAATGGGTTAGCAAAAATGCATTAATGGATGCTTAACCCACTAATGATGCGCATACAACTCGGATGAGAATAAGCAGCTATCATTTTCACATGCCCCGGATAATTAAGATCAAACTCTCACACATATGTGTGCCATGTGTTGCGCACACAAGCTGCCACGTGGTGACATGTAAACTGCTCCGTCGCATGAGCTGCCATGTCAGCGAGATTTTATTTTGATTTATTTTATTCTCTTTAATTCAATATTAAATCTAAATATATTCATAAAAATATAATAATTCCAAAAAAAATCCCTAAGATTTAGAAAATTCATAAATTTCAAAATATAAATCGAAAATTAATCTAAATTTGTTTTTTGGATCAGAAATTAAATAATCTATCATTTTAAAATTTTAATTTTATAAATAACAAGAGAATAAATTTTTATTTCAAAAATACAATCATTTCTCTTAGAAAATAAAACTTAGAAAAATAAGTGAGTGTATAAAAAGTATTTTCTCTTAGTATTTAACATTAAAACCTAATTATAATATAAAATATAGATGTGAATTATCTACTCTAAAATATATTCTTTAATTATGCATAATTATCCCTTAAATACTGTATTTTGATATTATAATTTAAATACGCATGAAAGGATAGAGATGCACTCAAAGTATAATACCGTGTAGAAGAATTGAATGTTTTATGCCTAAATTTACATTAATAATCACATAATTACATGTATAAATTGCATGTTATTATTCTCCTTGTCTAATAGTGCTCTTGTTCTTGTGGATTCAATCACAAAGCCTTGTGGATTAAATGATTAAAGAAGTTAATTCTCTGGATTTAGATACTAACTCTTCTTGCAGAGCAAGGCTTGTGGATTCAAGTCCATAATCTACATCATTCTTACGCTAAGGTTGTGTCATCTTTCCACATAGTATCAGAGCCAGTAACCTTGGATTACTCATGGCGGTGCTAGATCTTAATGTCCTTGCATGTGCATTGTCTCCCACTGCTTTGACAATGTGTTATTGCCTAGCCTAGGATGAGCAATCCTAGGTTCTACTTTTGCCTTGTTAATGCCTTGGCGAGTAGTATTGCCAAGTTTGGGAGTTGTGGCCAGCCCTAGCCAACCCTAATCAAACTGGTACCCTACCCTAGTCATTGACTAGACCAAGACGTCACCCTCTCTACACACCACCCAGCCTAAGAGATTCATCCCGCCATAGCAGCGCCTAGCCCTTGATGCACCTTGGTCGATGCCTTCTCCAAGACACTTGCCTACCCTAAGCGCTACCCAAACTGGAGATATACTCTCCCTTAGATTAAAACTTGCCCTCGATGGCGCCCTGCCCTTACGTCATCAAGCCCAAGAGCACTGCCCAAGTTGTGCTGCCTAGGTCATGCCACCCAGCCATGGATGCAAGGAACCCTTGCATTGCCCTTCCCTAGACATGCTCTACCTCCCCTAGATGATGCTCTACCTTGTCATCACTCATGACATCCAAGGCCTTGATCTAGTTCACATTGCCTTACTCTGCCTAGCTGGGGCCCACCTTGCACTGCCCACCCCAAGAGCTAATGTCCTTGCCCTAGACATCACCTAGCCCTAGATTATGCCCTCTCTACATGCTACCAACCCTAGTCAGTGACTTGCCTAGGATTTTGCCTTGCCCTATCTTCTACCCAAACCAAGATGGTGCGCAGCCCTAGCGGCTATTCTCTCTCATGTCAAGCTCTCTAGCCGCCAACTTGGCTAATTACGCCTAGGGTTGATCCGACTCTTGCCTCAACTCTCCATTAGCATCTTATATCACCTTGAGATTATGGTGAATGATTCCTCTTTGTTGGCGTCTTGCCCATTCCTTCCTCGCTAGAAGTTACCTTGCCCTTGGTAGTTCAAGTAGTCCTTACTTCTATTCCAATAGTGCAACCAGCATTAGCCCTTACTTCGACATTGCTGCCAATTTATACTCCTCAACTTGTAGTGCAATCAATACTGGCTTTCTCATCTTCTTCGATGAATATGTTTGTCCACCATCTGGAGAGTCCATGTGTTATCTTTGATAGGTCAAATGATGTCACTTAGTTTGCCAGCTTCTGGCATTTTACATAGATCCATGGTTATCTCTGCTTTCTCATAGACAACCCTCCCCTATTTAGGGAATCCTAATTTTATGGTGTCTTTCATTGAGGATGAAGCCATCATGGCATGACTATTCAAAATAGTGATTCCTTTTATTAGTGAGCCTATGAAACTCATTACATTGTCCAAAACTATCTAAGACGAGTGGGCTTCTATGTAAAGCTATGAGTTCAATATCTCTTGGATTTTCAAGGTGTGTGGGCTGATGTTCTAGGCAAAACAATTTGGGTGTCACCTTTATGACTACTATGCTAATGTCCATGTACTTCTCGCCCGAATTGGAGTTGTAACAGCCACATACAACTAGTACACTGACTGAGGAGCATTATTGAGAGGAACTCATCGTTATTGCCTTTCTTGCAGGCCTTGACTTGATTTCCTCCTATATAGGATCGATACTGAGGGAGGCTCACCTTCCTACCACAACATTTTCTAGTGCTCTTCAAATGTCAACTGAGACTACTATGCTAATATCCATGGACTTCTCACTCAATTGGAGTTGTAACAGCCACATACAACTAGTCATATGACTTAGGAGCATTATGGAGTGGAGCTCACCGTTGTTGCCTTTCTTGCAAGCCTTGACTTGATTTCCTCCTATATACAATTGATAATAAGAGAGGCTTGACGAAAACGAAACTACGAGGTCATTGATTTCACACGGTCTCGTGTCAAAAATAATCCCAAACTTACCAATTTGATGAAAATAATTCCAATTGAGGGGTATAATGGTAAATAAGGGTCGAATCTACAGGGAAATAAGGAAATTTCTGATGTCTTGTTCAAAATTGATCAAATCGAATGATAAATCGATGGCATAAATTGTGGAAAATGGTATATTATGAAAGATAAGTTCAAATTGCTTCCACGGAATCAAGAATCATCAAAATTGATCTTGATTTCGCGGAGAAATTGAAATTCGAAATAGAGAGAAATTTCCAAACATTAAAATCACGAAATTAACGAAATTAAAGCAAAATTAAACTTTAAATCCTAATCTAAATCAAAATTAAACTTGATTGGATGATTGATTAGCAAAAACTGACTCCACTAACCCCAAATAGCGATCAAATTAACATGATTAAACCTCTTAATCATCGAAAACGTGAAGAACACGATCATGGAGTTCAAGCTTCGATTTCTCCTTCATCTTTCAACCAAATCGCGATTTCAAGCCCTCCGTGGATGCGGAAATGAGAGTAGAAGAGGATGGACTTGAGAGATTTGAGAAGGGAGGTGTCTAAATAGATCAATTTGCTTGATTTCTAACTCGAATGCTTACAAATCGGAAGAACATGCCTTATTTATAGGGTATTTGGGCGTAACCGTCTGATCGAAAACGATTGACGGCTGATGATGGAACGGTCCATCGTGGACCGTTTCAGTTAAGTCGCAGCCGTTCGAACTTGATGGATGGTACGGATGAGCCGCATGAGTGAGCATTATAAAACGCGTGAGATTGATGCCGTTAGATCGCGATTCGATGATCAAGATGCTCCCCACACGATTAAATCACGACTGTTATAACGCTTCATTTAAGCCACGTGCTTTTGATGAGATTCGTTGGACCGCGAGCTCACCCGATCGACGCGCGATGTTCCGTGCTCCGTCCGATCCAACGCACTGCGATTGGCCACGTCACCTGCATATTTAAAACTCTGTGGAACTTAGTCCCACATGGGTAAAATAAAAGAAATCAATCGGGTTTATAATATGCGATGGAAATAAGATGGATAGCGTATTTCCGATAATCGGAAGGCTTATATGTACTAGAAACATTATACTTACGATATATATAAATATGCACACGTCACATTGCGTCACGTAGGCGCCGCATGGGCCCGCGTGGCGCTGCCACATGGCCTTGCATGCCACGTCGCATCCACATGGGTCCCGTGCAAAAATTAACCCCATTTGGCCATTTTTTAAATTGTTTTTCACATTTAAAGACCGAAAATAAATTCAGAAAAATCCGAAAAAATCACTAAAAATTAGAAAATTTATGACTTTCAAAATATAACTCCAAATTTATCCAAATTTCTTTCATTTGATCCAAAATTTAATTATCTATCATTCTACAGAGTTAAAATTAAGAAATAATGAGAGTTTTAATTTTCATTTCAAAAATACATTTATTTTTTAAGGATTTTAACTTAAGAAAATATAAATAAATATTTATAAAATGTTTTCTCTCATTATTCTAACTTGAAAACCTCTATAATCTCAAGAAAAAGATGGTTTATTAAATTATTTGTCCTTAAATCATCATATGTAACCCTAATTTAGAGTATTTTTGAGATTATAATGACTTTTTCATAGAATGATAGAAAAATACACATAAGTATGATAACATGCATGGAAATGAAATCATTTATGCCTTAATATGCATCAATAATCATGTTTTAACATGTTAATTTGAGCATGTTATCAAGGCTCACCCTTTCTACAACAACCTTTTCTACTGTCCTTCAAATGTCAACTGAGACTCCTACCTTGCCATCAACTATACCTCCCCCTCTCTTGCATCATTCGACTCGAAATCATTGACATATTTTGGTTACAAAGGAGCACAAGACCAATGGAGGGGCGCAATTGAAGGCGCAATGGCTAGCTATTCCTTCCATGTAGGCATTGCCGATGGACTAATAATCATTTTGATCATTGTTGGCTTAAGTTTGGCATATCTGATTGGGTTACCAACTCTGTCTCTTCTACAACTTCTTCCTCTTCATCCTCGAGCACAATGATCATATCTCAAGAGGAATATGATCATCTTATAAAGCTTTAGGAGACACTTGCAAATCCTCTAGCTCACTCATCACATCATGCATCCACCTTTGGTCGAAGTACTACCTTAGTTGCCTATCTATTCAACTCTTGAATCATTGACTGTAGGGTGTCAGCCCAAATGTGAAGTTCACAATCCATTCTTAGCCGGTTATTAAAATGATCACATCCATCTTCTATTTCTATCTCAGATGGTTGCACATGTCTTTTCGAGGGACTTGGCGAGGCCAATCTAACGTCCTTACTCCAGCTCTCTTATGTCCTTTACATTCTTAATTTCCTTGTCAATCTATTATCAATCCATGCCATCACCAAAACCATGTGTTGCTCCATCTCATTCTTTCCTTACCATTGCACCTTTTTATATTTTTAGATAGGGAAGAAGATTGGTTTTAGGCATGGAACTGAACGTGGACTTTATAAGCTTGTCCTCAATCATCTTCTAGTTGAACTTTCTTGTCTTCTTTCCTCAACCAATTCCCCATTTTAGTGGCATCAGCAACTTGGAAACCTCAGCATCTCCAAAATCTAGCAAGCCTTTCCATGGATTTTTATTTCCCCTTTTGAGTGTGATTCATGATAACTAGGCAAACATTTTTGTGCCTCCTACCCGACCTAGTCTCTATTCTGAGTAAATCTCATTTAGATCTTATTCATTGTGTAGAGACCCTCTTGAGTGCCCTCTATCTTGGGATTTCATTATTATGTATTCTTCATCAATATTTTCTCCCACGTCTCTTTGGTTTATCTTCTCAAAGACTACACTGATGATCTGCCCCATGTTCATACGTTTCTTTAGGAAATCTCTACTAGAAAAATTCCAGCACCCCCAATAAAATTTCAAACTGATAAAGCTCTTAAATTTTTTCAGACTCCCCCTACATGACTTATGCATCTCTCATGACATTCTCCATCGAACCACATGTCCTCATACCTCTTAGCATAATTGTACCACCGAGCAAAACAACATAACCTACTCAACATGACTTGCACTTTGTTGGTTGAAATGAGAGTTCCACATTATCTATGGTATGGTGCCCTTCTTACCTCAACCTGCCTCCTAAACTGCTTGCCCTCATCCTCTCTAGGCTGCAAAGTTCACATTCATCGTTTTCACCCCAATCATGAACTATTTGCCTTGCCTCCTTGGGTGTTTGGTTTGTGGCCTGCAGTTTATAATCAGACTCAAATACATCCAAGTTGATGCCTTGTTATATCAAAGGGTGATCGTCGGCTACTTGCACGTACAAAAAAGCTATCGTGTCTAATTTCTAGAGCAGAAAAAGTATGTTGTCTTTGTTGACGTCTGATAACATGCATTTATAACTTAAATTCTTATCCTTATTAAGTCATATTCATGTTTATTTTATGTGAATATGATGCATGTTATCATAGTTTTTATGAATATTCTACATTGGTATGCCATTCTACTGAAGTCCATATTTATGCATTATTTAGGGTTAAATATGTGCTTTATAGATGTTTAATATTTTACAAGGTTAATTACTTCCCTTAATTTACTTTGACTTTAGTAGATGATTGGAAGATTTAATTTCAAGAAGAGAATGTTGGATGATATAAAATAGACGTCTTTAGAAATTATCTATGTTTATTTGAAATTCATCCTATATGATTCTTTTAATTTGTATTTTTAGATGGCATAATATTAAAGATGAAGGAATTTGTGATCTAATGGAGAAAATTTGAGTAAAAAATGAGTTTATAAATGAATTTATTAATTTATTAATTTTTCAGAATTTTCTGGATTTTATTTTGATTTTTCAGGATTTATTTAATCGCGCGGGACCCGCAGAGGTGACGTGGCGCGATGCGGACACATGGCGGGGCCACACAAGCCCACATGAGATGCCTACGTGGTGCCTACATGGCGTGAACAATGATATCGGACGGTCGGGATTAAATCATGCAATCGAACGATCGGGATTAAATCACGTGATTGGACGGCTAAAATCGTACGGAGTGGAATCCGTGTCATGGGCCACGATCCCACTGATTTTGCGTGATCCGACGGCTGAAAATCACACGGAGTGAAATCCGCATTGTGGGCCACGATCCGCCAATTTCGCACAAACTTCTCTATAAATAGATGTTCTCTCCCTCTGTAAACTTAACTCTTGATTGAGTCATGAAGGAAATTAAGCAATTTGAAAGAAAGATCTTGAGTTTTTCATGATCCCCCCGCGTTTAGACTCGATTGCGAAGCAATCAGAGTGGGATTGATCACTAATCATCATCGCATTTCATCGAATTTTCCCCTTGAATTCCGAACGTCCGCGAGGAAAGAAATCGAGCAAATTCGCTTTCAATCCACGTGAATTGAAGCCCCATTCTTATGAAAATCAGGTTAGTAGTGAGATTTGATCGATTATCAGGTGGTAATTTGAGTTTTAATTAGGTTTAGATATTTAATTTTGCATTTTAGTTTTTAATGTTCTTCAATTTTACCCAATTTTATTCTAAAATTTCTCTGATTTCTGAAAATATAATATCTCTCTGATTATAATTCCAAATCACTTGATTTTGGTTTCATTGGATTCCTTATTTCATCAGTGGATAGAAAATTCGTCAAATTCCGAGTTCATTTGACCCTTCAATTTAACGTTTGACCGCACACTGTTCATTTTCCATCCGAATTTGAATGTTGACTTTCGAGGTCAATTACTTTCAAAATATAAATCTAAATTCGATCATTTTGGTCTCTTTAGAATCCTCTGGTTCTTAGATTTCTATTGATATATAAATTGTAAGATTTGGATATCATTTGACAAGTCAATTTGAAGATTTTCTTTGAAGTGTTTATTTTAGGAATTTTCTTATCTTTGATTTTCAATAATTCGTAGTAAATCCATTTCTTGTCTAAAAATCAAAAATTCTATATCAATAAATTCCATTTTCTCTCTAGTTTCCAAATGTATAATTTTCATAATCTTCTGACACCTTTTGGTTATTTGATTTCATAGAACTTTGACTATTGGTGAAAGTCAATGCTTTGACTTTGACTTTTGACTTTTGACTTTTCTCTGTCATATCCGAGATCTTAAATCTTAAAAATTTTTATTTAGTATATTTATATCATTTCTATTCATAAAATCTTATTTTTACTTCTTTAAAACCTCTTTTAAACCTAAGGTTGACCAAGTCAACTCTGCAATTAAAGTCAACCTTTTTCTATGTGGATTGACCCAATACTTATACTTTAGTTGATTTTATATATTTATCTTCGTGAGTTCGGATTTATATATTTTGTTTGACCGACGTTTGTGTGTTTTAACAACCGCACTAAAACACTTCGTCAACGTCACCTTGTTTGAGTCTGCTCGTTATTTCTCCTCCACTACCAGCACCGCTTGTTTCCCCAATATCTACGTCTTACTCTTCATCCTTTCCTGTGGGCACATCTCTTTTTCCCACTTCGTTGAATCTTTCTGCTCTCTTATCACCAACTCCATGATCCACTACTACCTACTACTCGACTCTCGTGCTCTATCTCTACTCATGCTGCCCATGATGTTGCCAACTCTATTCTCCACTTCAATCTCTCCACGTTCACGTGTGCACTCCTCGACCTCTTGCCCAGATTTTACACCCAAAGCATTGCCATCAGAAAATCTTCACTTACCTATCAGTTTTTACAAAGGTGCACAATCTTGCACTCTTCACCCTATTTCTCATATTGTTAGTTATAATCATTTGCATCCCACATATCATGCCTTCTTCATATCTCTAACCATCGAGTCAATACCCATGTTGCACCTCGAGGTAGTAAGACTACCTCATTGGAAGGTGGCCCTGGACTTAGAGTATGTGGCTCTGCTCAAGTAGTGGACATATGTATTAGTGATAGATATTATGTGGTCTATGAGCTAATCATACTTCTATGTATCTCATTTTGGTTAATTGAAATGAAATTTATTCATTTTCATTATTAGGTGATGTTTGCAATGAAGTCTATGAGCATATGTAATAACTTAGTGAATTATGATAAGATCATCATACAATGATCACTAGTCTTTAAATATATGTTATAAACAATCCTATTCATGGGATATTTGAGAAACACATTGAATTATCTAGATAGAAAGAGCACTACATGATCTGACTCATATGATGAGTATGGATGATCATGTGGCCATTGGTGTCTAGACGATACATATAGATAATGGATGCTCTTTAGAGAAAGTGTTAATTGAATTGATTAAATATAAATCATTAAAT
The DNA here is from genome assembly GCA_024174645.1 of Lemna minuta. Taxonomy (NCBI): domain Eukaryota; kingdom Viridiplantae; phylum Streptophyta; class Magnoliopsida; order Alismatales; family Araceae; genus Lemna; species Lemna minuta. The sequence continues at coordinate 16,218,741 of CM044107.1, read as the reverse complement.
AGTGATAACATGCTTATTGAACATTAAAATACATGATTATTAATGCAAATTCAGGCATAATACATTCCATTCTAATGTATGTTCATATTTTTTAGTGTTTACCTATCATTATATGAAAAACTCATTATAATATCAAAATGCATTAATTTAGGGTTAATTATGATGAATTAAAGGATAATATTTTCATTACACATCTTTACTTGAGATTATAATTAGTTTTTAAGGTTAAATAATAAAAGAAATCATATAATATACACTCATATATTTTTCTAAATTTTAAAACCTAAAAGAAATGAGTATATTTTTTAAATAGAGGTTTATTCTCTTGTTATTTCTTAAATTTGACTTTTAAGAACGATGGATAATTTAATTTCTAATCCAATGAATTTGGATTAATTTGGAGTTATATTTAGAAAGATATGAATTTTCCAAATTTTAGAGATTTTTTTTGAACTTTTTTGAGTTTAAAATTGATTTATTTAATTTAAAATTAATTTTTTAAGTGCGCAGGTGATGTGGCAAAATCTGAAGCGTCTGATCGCGCGATTAATCACGACCATTGATCGTCACTTAAGGTGGAGGGTTACGTGGCACAATCCTATTTGCCAGCGAATCATTTTAAAATGATTTAATCTCATGCTGTTGATTTGAGTTATAACGGTTGAGATTAAAACTGACAAAATGCATCTAAAGCATCGGATCAAGATCAAACGACGATCGTTCAATGCGTTACTTATAACGCGCGTGACGTGGCTTCATCTCGACACTCCATATGAGATCCAATGGCCATGACTTAACCGTAATGATTCGCATATCTGCATTTCAGATCGAGCCGTTGATTGAAGATTAAATGCTCGATCGGTTGTTTATGCCCATTTCGCCCTCTAAAAAGATGTGTTATTTGACATTGTAAAGCATTCTAGGGACAATTCGAGTAATTGAAAGGTTTAGACACCAAATCCCTTGAATCTCTTGCTTTACAATCCCTTTCTAGACTCATTTCAGCGTCGATGAAGTGCTTGAAAATTGAGATTTTGTTGAGAGAATAGGAAGAAATCGGCTCTTGAACATCAATTATTGTTTTTGAATTCAGGGAATGAAAAGTGATGTAGGATATTTTAGAAATGATGATATGCAAGAAGATAATGATGTAATTATAAAAAAATATGAGAGAGAACTGAGTGAAATATAATATGAGTATCTATTAATGATGATTATAAAATAATCCTGCAAATGTGTGAGGACCTATGAATGATACCACGAGGGAATATTTATCTATATTAATGAGGAATTAAGGTATGATATTTTCGAAAGGTAGTAGGATAGTGGAATGGAGAGAATGATGGGTGTTATTTGATGAGTAAGAATGATTATTTGATATTGCTATAATGTTGAGGGGATTTAGGATTGATAATATTAAATAGAGAATATAAAATAGATAATATAAGATAGCAAATAAAGAATAGATAATATAGAATAGATAATATAAGATAGAGAATACATAATAGATAATATAGGATAGAGAATACATAATAGATAATATAGGATAGATAATATAAGATAGAGAATGTAGAAGAGATGATATAAAATAGCGATTATAGAAGAAATGTTATAAAATAGAGGATATAGATTAGATGAATTAAGATTTCGGTTTAGGGGGGGGAAGAATATGGATACTGATTAGGAATATTAGGAGTGGAAGAACGATTGAAGTTATGATGTGAGTGGGATGAGGAATTAGTGAAGGGGCTCTCGGATTTTAGTCACGCGATAGAGAATAGATAGAAGTTGATTGGTCAACGTTGGACTTCTAGATCTGAGAGAAGAACTAATGCTCACTGATAAGTCCGAAAAATAGAGGATGTAATGCGTCGTAGTGGTTTCTTTCAGACTTAATCAATAAAATGTATATAAAAGAATTTCCCTTTAACAATTGCAAATATTAAAAAATATGTGGCTTAGTAAGGGGTCAAATCCAAGGGAGGTTTGCACCAATATTTTCCCTTTTCTTTTTATATATTCAAAACAAAATTTATGTTTTTGTCACAAATGTAGGGCTACAAGACAATTATATGAAAATAATTGCAAATTATCTTCCTCGTAATCTTCAATGAATTTGCAAACAAATTATATGGAAATGAAAATGAATTGCAAGACAATTATCTTCAATGAATTGCAATTATATGAAAAAAAGAAGAAAAAAACAAAGATGCAGAAATGTTGGCTTTAATATGCTAAATCCACTTTCATTGTTTAAATTTTTATTTATTTTGAAATTTTTTTAATCAAACTGTTGTTATTATTTTTATTACTAAAACTTATCAAGAGATTTTTATTTTCTATTCACTCCTTTTCAGAGATATTCTATGTTTATATATCACTCTTTATTTTTCTTTTTCTTTTTTTCTTTTGTAATTAGATTTACTTGATTTAGGAATCAGTTTTATCGAGAAATCAGATTGACACAGAGAAGAATGTCTCCATTTATCTATATGTAAGTATTTCCTCAAATGAGAATATTGACTGCAGAATTGTTAAACATAAAGAAAAGAAGAGAAAAGAAATGAGGAAAGGAAAAAGAAAAGAGTAAGGTAAAGAAAAAGAAAGGAAAGAGTAGAGATTAATATAAATAGTAATAAGAGTTGTATATATGAGTTTCCTCACTGAGAATATTGACTGCAGAATTGTGAAATAGAAAGAAAAGAAGAGAAAAGAAATGAGGAAAGGAAAAAGAAAAGAATAAGGTGAAGAAAAAAAGAAATGAAAGAATAGAGAGTAATAGAAATAGGAATAATAGTGAATAAGGGAGAAGGAGTTCAGATAAGAGATGTATATCAGTTTTCTCCCGAAGAAGACTGGTTGTAGAATTGTGAAACATAAAGAAATGAACTAAATTACTGACTAAAATGATAAGAAATCAAAATAAAATGATCGATACAAACCTTATACAATCACAATGTAAGAAGAATATTAAGAAACAAAGATTCTACTTCAAAATTAAACTGGAATTGACTCATGGACTAAACTGATTAAAGACCTAAAAAAATTTTGAGTAAAAAGAAAAACTTACAAACAATCAAAATAACAGAAGAATACGATTGAGAAATTATTCTATTCATAAAAACAAAATGAAAGAAAAGGGAAAACAAATAATAAAACGATGAAAGAAACAAACTAAAAAAAAGTACGTCGTATCTAAACCTATTCACGTGAACAGAGATGCTTGAATAGAGAACAAGAAATGAAGACTATTGAAGCTAGACAAACCTACAATTGGATCTTCTTCCCCGGTGTGTCCTGCAGGCCGAGCGTCGTCGAGCGGGAAATCAAGAACAAAAGATTTCGCCTCTCCTCCTCGTCACTCTTAAAGATTTTCGAAATCACTACACTCCCCCCCTTTTGCGAGTTTGTTAGATCACTTAGTGAGTCTCGCTCCACTCGCGTATCAGTGCTGTTCACGCTGTCGGTCAACGTCTTGTCTGCCTCCATCTGATTGGTGGAGGACTGACTTGCATGTCTTGGTGCCTATACCCTACAGGTGAGCTAACCACTAGCTGTGTACACATTGCCGTGTACACATCCTATCGTTCCTTCATGTGATTGGCTCATACCTGTCACGTACAATTCCTGTCCACAACGCTTCGAAGATCCATTAGTAACCACATGCCCATTAAGGGCATTAATAAAATGAATTGACATTAAAAGACCTTAATGAAGATACTAATTGCTGTGTAAGAAACATATTATTTCCTTTATAATAGATGCTATACAAGTAATGAATAATCATGTCCAACAATGGCTATTAAGGTAGCCATTTCTTAAAGTAATTATTCGTGAAATATCTCTTAATAGCCCTAATTATTTTTAAGTACTCAAGTGCAATGACAAAGTGTTTATTCCATGCATAATATCATGATAACATGCAAAATAATTGTTGATTTAAAACATTCAATGATCAAAATGCAAATAAAATGTATGGTTTAGAGTAAAACTTTTGCTTGTTATCACTCACGGTGAACCGAAGGATGAGTACCTGATTTGGAGATGAAGATGACGCTCTTGAATCCTCTGTTATTCTCTGACAGGTAGTGGCTGAAAGCGATAGAACAAGAGGGAAGAGAAAGAATAGGGAGATAGAATTTTCGGAATGAGAGGTTGCGGGAGAGGCACGAGAAATCACAAGAACACTGTATGTTTTCGTGAAGAGAACAATTCATTCAATAACAACTGTCTTTCTCCATTACAGGTTCCTATTTTATAGGAGGAGACTTTGGTGAAACGACGTGTTGCTGCGGTTTCCGCGTACGACAATTACACATCGTGGCATTTCTTTACTTCATACGTGTGTTCGTGACGGTTGTTTGGATGACCTCTAGAGTTATGACTGATGCCGTCCGCACTGACGAGATGGGAACTCTCTTCACAGGCGTTGACCCGCGGTCGTGTTGCTTGTGGTGAATGGGATGCTTGACGACGATTAGGTGCTGATACGTCAAGAGGGCGGAAGATATGCCCAAGTAGGAGTCAAATAAGATGAGTTCCCTGGATGAATTATCATAATGATTCACCAGCTTGACTTCATGTGGGTAGTTATAAACGACAATCGTGGCTTCACTCCGTGATTGGTGATTGCTTGCGGATGTTTAACAGCTGTGGGCTTCAATAGGCGGTTGTTTGTGTTTCCAAGGAGCAGTGGTCGTTTATCTGGAATCCCATGAAAGGCAGCGATCACGCCGATAATCCACGAGAAGCGAATGGAAGAGAAGCGGAAAACGTTCTGGGAGCTCTCCAGCACGCCAAGAACTGAACAGAATCAATCCGCGGCGGGAAGAACTACCCCCGGTTTGTATCCCCTTCGGTTCGAATGCTCTCTTCAGGCTGCCGTCTGACATCCACATCAAAACCGAGTCTCCGCATCTATCTCTGAATTCTCACGGGAGGTTCGGAGACGGTATCGCAATAAGTACCTTCACGGAGATGAGAACTTCCATCGCCGCCACGATCAATCGGAACCTCGGGACGACGGCGATCTCCGACGGCTTTTCTTCTTCACTTTCGTTCTTCTGTAGTTTAATCCTTTCATGGTGACCAATAGATGGGATATGGACTTTACACCCATCGCATGTTCTCTTCAACCGGATTATCCCTCATCTCTTCATACTTCATTTTAAGTCTTCTTGAACTTTTAGAAACTGTGAAGCTCTTTTGTTGTAGTTGTCTTTTAGTCACTTTGAGGGGATCGTGAGCTTTTGACATTGTCATATATGAGGCTTCTCTTATGCTCTTCTTGAGGATCTTGGAGCTCTTGGATAATTAGGAGGAAGGCCTTTGATGACTGTCTTCTTTAATGGCAGATCCTTCATGTTGATTATCAACAAGTAGATGCATAGTTTTACTCATGCATAAGCTTTGTCATGAGATAGATTCCCTTTTAAGTATCTCTTCTAAGATTTCTATCTATGGGTGGTTTTCAAGAAAGAAGGGAGTTTAATAACAAAGAGGTTCCTATTGATTTTCTTGAGATCAATAATTATAACTATACAAGGTACCTATGATATAGTGGATATGGTTTGGAAATTAAGGAACCTATACCGAGGTAAGGGTGGTTGACTTGGTCCATTTCAAAGAATTCTAAGTATCTAAGGATGAAAGTTTAATTTCTTTTGACCAAGTCAATCTTTGGATCAGTATCTAAATGGAGGAGGAGGGAAGGTAATTCCCTTTTGATCTACACTCTCTTTCAATGTTTTAGAGAGGTTTTCTTTATTCATTTCATGAATGGACAATTTCTCAAATTGGTGAATAAGGAGGAGTATAGTATTTTGTTGCTGTTGAGAATGATTTCTCTTCTTTAAAGTCATATCTAGGTTCACTTGGAACCCTTGTGTTCATGTGATGAGATAATTCTCCATCAAAAAGCCTTTGATCCGGTGAGTAATTAGATCAATTCGAGTGCAATCTTGGGTTAAACATCGTGTGTCATCCTAATCTTCCTTCATATAGCTTTATATTTTCAATTTTCGAATCGTAATTTTAGTCAATTTCAATTTTGGTTTTTCGTGATTTTTAATTTTGGAAACTTCTCTCTTATTCTCTTGATGATTTCTCCACAAATCTTGATCCATATTTTGTGCTTTTTGATTCCATGGATTAGTTTTCAAGTCTTCTTTCCAAAAATATCATTTTCCCTAATTTCTCACCTCATTTCATTGTCCGATTTGATCAAATTTCAAAAGATCATATAAAATTATCCTAATTCTTTCGTGGAATCGACCCTTATTCACCACTATACTCCTTAATTCATGATTATTTGATAAAATTGGTGAGTTTGGTATTAGTTTTGACACGAACTGGTGTGTAATCAACAACTGCATTGATTTGTTCCGTCAAATAGTATTACACCTAATTGTCCATCAGGTTGATTCATGTCACGATTATGTATATGGTCCTTTGACTTGAGACACCAAAGACATCTTGTGGATGGATGATTGTGTTTTGATCATGACTAATGAAATCCCAAGCCATGAGATCTCTAAAACTTCATATATTTGATACGACATGAACTCCTTGAAGATGATTGTGTGGTTACGATGAGATTTCCCTGCCCTTACCATTTGGGGAGATTGACTTAAGGAATGAGATGCAATGCAAATCTTTGTCCAAGGTAATGTATGTATCAAAGAAAGAGTTCCCCGATGATTTCCTCTACTCATCTACTACTAACTTGAGTGATCCATTAGGGTTTGAAATATCACCATACCCTAAGTCATTCATAAGTCTCCAGCAAACGAAGGAGTATACATACATGGTAATTGATGATGACACGGTTCTATACAAAAGTTCTTATATACTCCATATCTCTTAGAGTACATGATGTAGCTTGGCACCCAATACTCTGACAACTAAACCTATTGATTGGGTTCAATCAATAAATTTATTCATTCATATATACGTTGATATCAGATAATTAATAAAGGTTGACCAATAAGGTGTTATTGAGTCAATAGAACTATTAGCTAGTGAGATATATGGACCTAGAGGGTCACACATATAAGGTCTATAGATGATGGTAGATATAGACAATTCTCAGTGTTTTTATGAAAAATCAACAAAACAAAATTCTTATAAATAGTTAGATAACAATCACAACTCAAGGTGCCCATGTGATGAGACGATTTTGTGTGGTCATTGATTACACATCAAGTCGTGTCAAAAAAGTTCCAAACTCACCAAATTTAAATTTATAATCACAAATTAAAGAGTATAGTGGTAAATAAGGGTCTAATATACAGAGAAATAAGAGAAATTTTGAGATGCCTTTGAAGTTTGATAAAATTGGACAATAAAATAAGGTGATAAATAAGAAACTTTAGCATATTAAAAAAGAGAGTTCTAAGATGAATACATGGAATAAAAAATCATGGAATTTGGATCAAAATTCACGGAGAAAATCAAGCAATGAAATCGAGGAAAAATATTTCGTTCGTGAAGAGAGAGAAAATCTAAAATTATTTACAATTTGATTAATCAACCATTCAAAATAAAAATCTAATGCTACAAGAAAAAAGTTAGGAGAAAAAAAATGTAATCCAACTCAAATTCCTGCTTAAAATGATCCAATTAATCGCCGGATTCAATGATTTTCATTCCACGATCTATGAAAATGAGCTTTCAGCGTTTAAGAGGTTATTTCTTCTGATTCTCTCCACCAAATCTTGATTTCATACATCTTCAAACGCAGAAACGAGTCTGAAAGAAGTAGAAAATAAGAGATTCTAGGATTGAGTTGCCTAAACAATTTGATTTGCTCAAAACATCTCAGAACGAGTTTTTTCATCGAAGAACATGTAACTTTATAGAGGAATTTGGGATGTGACTGTTGGATGTGTCTGACGAGTCGATTTCATGCAATCGTTTGAATTAACACAAACTCGTGTAAAAAAAACCAAACTCACCAATTTAAAGATTAAATCAATAATTAAAGAGTATAGAGGTGAATAAGGGTCGAATCCATGGAGCAATAAAAGAAATTTTGTGATGTCCTTGAAATTTGATCAAATCAGATAACGAATTGAGATGAGAAATTAAAACATTTTTTTAGTAGATTTGAAAAGAGAACTCCACGAATGAATCCACAGAATTAAAAATCACTCGATTTGGGTTAAGATTCACGGAGAAATCAAAGAGCAAAAAAACTGAGATAGAAAATCGATAGTGAAGAGAGAGAACAATCAGAAATTAAATCTAGAATTAATGTAATCTACGATTCAAAATTAAAATCTAATGCTAGAGGAAGATAGATTAGGAGGAAAACATAATCTAACCCAAAGTCACACTTGAAATGATCCAATCATTGTCCGGATTCAAGGCTTTTCATTCCGCGATTTCAAAAACAAAGTTTGACAATCAAGAGGTGATTTCTTCCTAGTCTAGAGTAGAAAGAAATCAAGAGATTCAAGGATTGAGTTTGTCTAAACAGTTTGATTTTCTCTAAACATCCAAAAATAGCTTTTTCCATCGAAGAACATTTCAATTTCATAGAGAAATTGGGCATAACCATCAAATCGTCTCTTCATCTTTGATCAACGACTTAGATTAAATGTCAATTCACGAATCTTTCGTCTTTAAGTCATATCTATTCGATCGATGATAAAGCGTCCAGATCTTGCCAAGTCGCGCATAAATGAGATGCGTCATTTGATGTTCACCGTTCGATCTTCATCGAACGATTGAGATGAGTCCATGTGTCCATTGGGGTGCATTTAATCTTGACCATTATAACTCCCCATATGAGTGGCTGAGATGAAATATTCTTTAAAATGCATCGTCGCCCTAATCAGATGTAGCCACGTAACCCCTCGAGTAAGTGAAAATCCGACAATTGCGATTAAATCGCACGATCGTCCGCTCGAGATTGCGCCACATCACCTACCACTAGAAAACAAAGATACATAGTCCTCACATGATAAAAATTCAGATTATTTAACGCGTATATAAGGTACATGAGTGTAATAGGTTAGCGTAAATCCTTAATGGATGCATCTCCTTGTGCACAGACGCGCACATGTGCGAATGCACATACGCACACACACATCACCACGTGACATGTACACATCGTCACGTGGCTACATTCTACCATGTCAGCTCGCAACATGTATAAATATTTTTTTATTCTTTTTTGAAAAATAAAAAATAGCTTAAAATAAATTTATAAAAATTCCATAAAATCCTAAATATTAGAAAATTCATAAATTTCAAAACACGCTCATTCTTCAGCCGTAGAGAGACTTTTGAATTGTGAAGTACCATTACGAGCTCAATATATACAAGTGTTATTGTGTCAATGAAAAGTCAAAATATTTAAATAGAAATAGAATATATTTTCATTTAAAAAATACACTCATTCCTCTTATAAAATAAATGTAAGAAAAATTTATGAGTGTAAATTAAAACTATTTTCTCTTATCCTTTAATCATGAAAATATAATTATGATCTCAAATATAGAATGGAATAAAACTATATTATTTAATTATACATAATAATCCCTAAAATGATATATTTTTAGATCATAACCTATAATTACATGAAATGATAAATATGCACTCACAATATGATAACATGCATACAAATGAAATATTTAATGCCTTAATTTGTATTAACAATCATGTAAATTCATGTATAAATTGCATGTTATCAGCGTCTCTTCATCTTTGATCAAACGGTTGAGAATGAACGTCCATTTCGCGAATCGTCATCATTAAGTCGCTTTTGTTCAATCGATGATGAAGCACCCTGATTTTTGCCACGTCGCTTGTGAAGAAGAAACATCGCTTAAAGTCCACCATTTTGATCTTCATTGAGTGACCAAGGCGAGTCCTCGTGTCCATCAAGTGCATTTAATCTCGACTGTTACAACTATCCAGATGAGCGGCTGAAAATTAAATCATCTTGAAATGAATTATTGCCTAATCAGATGCAACCACATACCCCTAGATAACATGCTAATTAGACATGATAATACATAAATATTTATGCATATTAAGGCATAAAAGATTCCATTCCTATGCATGTTATCATATTTTTTAGTATTTATATATCATTCTATGAAAAATAATCATAATCTCAAAATATATTAATTTACGTTTAATTATGATGAATTAAAGATAAATAATTTCATAACCCATCTTTACTTGAGATTATAATTTGTTTTTAAAGTTAATTAATAAGATAAATCATTTTATATAGACTCATATATTTTTTAAGTTTTAAAATCTAAAAGAAACGAGTGTATTTTTGAAATAGAAAGTTATTCTCTTGTTATATATTAATTTTTTTAGAATGGTAGATAATTAAATTTCGAATCAAATGAAAGAAATTTGGATTAATTTGGAGTTATATTTTGAAATTTATGAATTTTCTGATTTTTAGGGATGTTTTTGGAATTTTTCTTAATTTTTACTAAATTTTTCAAGATTTTTCAGAATTAAAAATCAAATTTTCTAATTAAAAATTGGTTTTTTAGATTTTTATAAGTGTGCATGCGACGTGGCACAATCTGGAGCAGTCAATCAAATCGCAATCGACAATCAAGGCAGGGGGTGATGTGGCAGCACGTGGAGCGTTCGATCATGCGATGAAATTGCAATCGTCGATCGTCACTTAAGGCTAAGGGGGTACATGGCGCAATCTGATTCGTTGGAGAATTGTTTTAAAATGATTTGAGTCTCAGCCGTTGATCTGAAGATTTATAACGGTTGAGATTAAAACTGACGAGAAACACATTTGAGCGCCCGATCAAGATCTAACGGTGGGCGTTTGATACGTTATTTATAACGTGCATGACGTGACATCATCTCAGACAGTCCATCTGTGATCCAACGACCATGACTTAATCATAATGAATGGCATTTGTGCGTTTCATGAGAGCCATTGATTGAAGATTAAATGCCGATCGGACGGTTACGCTCAATTTGCTCTATAATTGAGATGTTCTTTGACATTGTAAGACATTCTAGGGCAATTCGAGTAAATCAATTTGTTTAGACACCAAATCCCTTGAATCTCTTGGTTTCCAATCGCTTTTAGACTCATTTCTGCATCCACGGAGTGTTTGATAGTGAGATTTTGTTGAGAGAAGAGGAAGAAATCGACGCTTGAACATTAACTATCGTGTTTTCAATTTCAATTTCTCTCATGTTCATTCAATGATTTCTCCGTAAATCTTGATCAAAATTCACTGATTTTTGATTCTGTGGATTTGTCTTCGAGTCTTCTTTAAAAAATATCAAATTTCCTAATTTCTATCTAAATTTCATCATTCGATTTGATCAAATTCGAAAAAGATCATCCGAAATAACCCTCATTCCGTGAGAATTTGACCCTTATTCACCACTATACCCTTCAATTCCTGTTTATTTCTCTAAAATTAGTGAGTTTGGTATTAAATTTGACTCTTGACCATGTGATTTCAACAACCTCGCGGTCTCAATTCGTCACCCCCCTTGAGTCAGTAGAAAATCGACGATCGCGATAAAATCACGTGATCGTCCACTTGAGATTGTGACACGTCACCTGAAAATAAAAAGAAAGATAAATAGTCCCACATGACATAAATTGAGATGATTTGATGAGTATACAAGATATAAGTATATAATGGGTTAGCAAAAATCTATAAATGGATGCTTAACCCAATAATTACTCACACATCCACACACGCGCACGCACACACGTGCACACACACGCACACACATGCGCGCACACGCACACGTCGCACACGTGCACACGTGCGCACACACATATGCTCACACACGTCGCTAGGTGGTGTTTACACATGTCTCCACGTGGCGACGCTCTGCCATGTCAGCTCGCTATATTAAAAACTATTTTTATTTTTAAAAATTGAAAATAAGTTTAAATAAATAAATTTAGTAAAAATTCCTAAAAAATTAGAAAATTCATAAGTTTCAAAATACAACTCCAAATTAATCCAAATTTATTTATTTTTATAAGAAATTAAATTATATATCATTCTAAAAATTTAAATTATTTAAATAACAAGAGAATAAATTTTCATTTCAAAAATACACTCACTCCTCTTAGAAAACAAAACTAGAAAAATACATGAGTGTAAATTAAAACTACACATTAGTGTAAATAAAAAATATTTTCTCTTATCATTTAATCATGAAAATACAATTATGATATCAACTATAGAAGGGAATAGAACTGGATTATTTGAATTATGCATAATTATCCCTAAAATAATACATTTTTAGATCATAACCTAAAATTACATGAAAAGATAGATATGCACTCAAAATATAATAACATATTTACAAATAGAATATTTAATGACTTCATTTTGTATTAATAATCATGTAAATCTATGTATAAATTGCATGTTATCACCATGCAAACCTCATGACATTTCACTTCTTTCTTCTCTTTCTCTTTTGGTAAAGAGCTTTTTATAGGAGATCTAACCATTCAACAATCATGGGGATATTTCTAGACGGTATATACTTGAATAACTTTAAGAACTCCTTCAAGTGAACCCTATAAGTATGTTTTCTCAGACCTAGTAGATAATAAGATCATCATTTCTTGGTGCCTTGATGTTTTAAATATTGATAACATGCATATTTAACTTAAATTCTTATTTTATTTAACTAATATTCATGCTTATTTTATGTGATTATGATGCATGTTATCATAGTTTTTATGAATTTTCTCCATTGGTATTCCATTTTACTAAAGTCTATATTTATGCATTAATTTAGGGTAATTACTTCACTTTATTGATGTTTGATCTTTTTCAAGATTAAATAGTTTATAATTAACCAATTTATTTGAATTATTTTGACTTTAGTAGATGATTAAAAGGATTAATTCAAAGAAAAGAATGATTGGATGATTAAAAAGAGAGAATTATTAATGAATTACTTAGTATTATTTTGAATCCATTCCATTTTCTTGTTTGAATTTATATTTTTAGGTGGCATGATATTAAAGATGAAGAAATTTGTGATCCAATGGAGAAAATTTGAGTTTACAAGGAGTTATATTTATGAAGACATGAATTTTTGAATTTTTTGGATTTTTCTGGAATTCATTTCAAATTTTTTTAGATTAAAAAGGCAAAAAATGTGGCGTGGGACCCGCGCAGATGCGACGTGGCATGCAAGGCCATTTGGCAGCGCCACGTGGACCCACGCGAGCGCTGATGTGGCGCGTAAGAGTGACAGGGCTGATATGACGTGTGGGCCCACGGGTATAGTGGGCTCACGGAAGGCATAGGGAGGGCGTACTTGGCCCAAAAGGGCGATGCAAAGGCTTAACGGCCTTCTCCCTTTTATACGTGACAATTTTTGTCCATTTCTACCCTACGTGGGACTATGTTCTTTTATGTTTATAAATTTCAAGCGACGTGGCATCACGTGGCGCGTCGGATGCGATCGAAACGGGTGAGATGCGTCAATCCCGTGGCCTCGTGTCCACCGGATCGCCATCAAAGCACGTGCACAATTCCCGACCCTCCATCACGTAAGTGAAATCTGATGGTCGAGATTAAATCGCGCATGAAGCTCATCGTGGGGAGACGCGTGGATGCATCACGACGGTACCGATCAGAGATCGGACGATTGGGATTAAGGCAGATCGTGCCCACTATTTGTGTGAGACGTGGACGCATCGTGGCCGTCAAAAAGCCTTTCATCATATCGAACGGTCCAGATCGCGCTCGATGAATTTTCCAATAAAACCGTAGTTTTCTCTTTTCCGAAAAGAACTCTTGATTCATCGTGAAGAAATTAAGCAATTTTGTAAGCATATCTTGAGTTCAGCATGATTCCCCTGCATTCTAGACTCAATAGCGGTCAGATTGAGGCATGATTAATCGCGAATCATTACGAGGATTGACCAAAATCTCCCTTGAACGCCAAAATCATGTCGAAAGATGAAATCGATCTAAATACTCTTCAATCCGCGTGAATTGAAGCCCAATCTTTCACGTCAATCGAGTTAGTAGTACGATTTCGATCATTCTCCTTGCAATAATTGTAATTTAGATTTGATTTGGTAGGTTAATTTTGTTTTTTTAAAATTGTTTTTGTTCTTCATTTCGCCCAAATTTGGGCATGAAATTTTGCTGACTTTGAAATTTTGATTTCTCCCTAGTCTTAACTCCAAATCACTAGATTTTGAATTCATTAGATTTCTTGTTTCATCATCTTTCCGTGGATAAAAAAATCATAAAATTTCATCATCATTTGGTCCCTCAATTTAACGTTTGACCATCAACTATTCATTTCAATCCAAAATTTGGCGTTGACTTTCAAGGCTAATTACTCTCAAAATACAAGATGAATTTTGATAATATGGTTCTCTTTGGAATCCTCTGGTTGTTGGCTTTCTATTAATATATCAATTTCAAGATTTGGATATCATTTGGTTAGTCAATTTGATGATTTAATCCAAAGTGTTCATTTCGAGATTTTTCTGATCTTTGATTTTCAATAAATCAGAATAAATCCATTTCTTGTCAAAAAATCACGAGTTAGAAATCAATAATTTCCATTTTCTCTGTAGTTTCTGAATAAATAATTTTCATAATATTTTAATATCTTTATATTCTCTAATTTTTAGAAAATCTACTATTGGTCAAAGTCTACGCTTTGACCTTGACTTTTGACTTTTCTTTGTGAAATCAGTTTCTAAATTCTTAAAATATCTTCTATGATATAATTCTATCATTTCCATTAGTAATCCTATAAACTCATTTGTTAATATACCCAATTAAACCTAAGTTTGACCAAGTCAACTCTTCGATCAAAGTTAACCATGTTCTCTAAGGATTGACATGATCTTTACACTATACTTGATTTCATATTCTTGTTATTGTGAGTTTGGAATTATTAAATTTTCTTTGACCAATGTTTGTGTGTTTTTAATGATCGCATAAATCGCTTTGTCAAATATTCAATTCAATGTATTCTAATGTGTTTTGATGTTTGGATGAAAATTTTGAAAGGCCTATCAACCTCAGATCTCGACATTTAACCCCTCAGCCAACCAACACTAATGTCATTTCATGAAGGTGGGTGCTTACCCTCTAGTACAACCTGATGGGACAATTCATTAACACAAAGTTCTTCTAGTTGCTCACTAATTCTCCCTAACCTGCATGATTGACTACAAAGAGATATTCTCCCCTATGGTCTATCTTAACTCGATTCGTATTATCCTCTCTTTCACAGTGTATCAGGTGGCCTCTTCTTCAGTTCAATGTGTCTAGCGCCTTCCTCTACGACGATCTTATGGCACATGTCTTTATGGAGCAGCCACCTAGGTTTGTGATTCGGGGGAAAACTGCTCAAGTGTGCCATCTCCATCAGGCTATGTATGATTTGAAGCCGAGTCCATATGCATGATTTGAAAAATTCAGTTAGCTTATGCTTTCTCAAGGATTGACTCCTTGTAAAGTGGGTTAGACTATCTTTTGGATCTCTGATTTTTCTAGATGCATCATGTTAGCCATATATGTTGATGATATCCTTGTCCTTGAGAGCGAAATTACTAGTAGTGCTTGAGTCAAGGCTCACTTGCATCAGCATCTTACCATTCTAGATCTAGTCACTTTGATGTATTTCTTGGGCATTGAGTTTTCTTATCGGCAAGGAAAGTTGATTCTCGACCAAAAAAATATGTGTTAGATATACTTATCAATCTCGAGCTTCTTGAGTGTGTCTTGCACCTCACCCATTGACAATAAACCCAAATTTTCAGACTCTACCTCTCTACTATTTACTGCTGTCCACACATATCGCCGTCTCATTGCAAAACTTATCTACTTGACTGTTACATGCCTTGACATTCCTTAAATTGTGGGTCTTCTTAACCAATTTTATGCATTCATGTGAGGAGATTCACTATCAGGCCACCCTTCGCATTCTGGCGTATCTCAAGAATGATCCTAGATGTGGTCTTTTCTACCTACGACGTGAATTTATTTGCATGGAGGCCTTCTCTATATCAAGCTATGTGGGTAGTCATGAGGATGAGAAATCTATTTCTAGGTACTACACATTATTTGGCAAGAACCTTGGCACTTGGCGGAGTCAAAATAAACATGGCATCTCTCTCTCCAGCATCGAAGTCAAAAACATGTCATTTCCTATGAGATGCGTTGGGTACGTTTACTTCTTCAAGAGCTTGGTTTTTCGAGTATTGTGATAAAAAGTTGTCATCTTTCTCGACAATAATCTTAATTTTCATGAATTTACCAAGCATATCAAGATTGACTATAGTGTTACTCACCATTAGGTACTTGATGGCCTCATCACCTCTTGTCATGTTCGATCTTCCCATTTGTTGGCGAACATTCTCACCAAAGGGAAAAACATGGTCTCTTAGACTCCATTTCTTGCAAGTTGGGCTTGTTTGATCTCTACAGTCTAGGTTGAGGTAGAGTATGAGTGTATACAAGTCAGCGTGATATTTCTATAATTAAGAACTTGATACTCTCTCTACTCTCTCCTATATATGCCTCTCTTCTTCCTTTTTCTTCGTTAAGCATTATAATTATCTCATCTTCTCTTTCCACACATGTTATGGTTAATCTCTATTATATCTTGTCTGAACATATCACCATGTATGACTCTCTTTGATGAATGTTGCGTTGCAACTGAATCTTCATGTTTGAATTATTTACAATCATATTGGTTCCAAGTATTTTTTTGCAAGTACTTTGTTAAAATTATACATAGTTGACAAGTTTACCCATTCGTTCAAACTTGCATATACATGCAAAATTACAATACTAGCAGACTTGTGGCCTCTACCCATTCTTTCAGGTAACATATGATAATAATACAATGATAAATTGAAGTCAATAGAACAAATTTTATATGCCAAGTCCTAAAATCAAAAGAAACAATTTCATTTTATTCTGAAAAGTATAAATAAAATTTGAGAACATTAATATGATTATTTAATTTTAAGATCATTGACTAAAAATAATATATTATATATTTGATTAAATAATCGAATTGACTAGGAATATAACCAATTCACATAGCATTCCTTCCGACAAAAACTGCATTAAAAGCCAAAAACTACCAAAGAAATTGAGAAAAAAGTGTGACTTCCCATTGATAACTACAATCTATAATCCCCTCATAAAACTACAAACTTATGAGATTTCTGTGGTTAAATATATCTTAATAGCTTAAACTTATGAGATTTATGGTTTAATATATACATCTATTTAATCAGTTTAACTTTTATTTGACCTCCGCAGAGAGGATAAATAAGGACGGCCAGGGTTAAGGCGTTCACGAAAGCTCTCATTTGGGCATCAAAGGAAGAGAACAAGGATGATCGACCGACCTACGGAAGAGTTGACTGCTGGTTGGTAATATTAGAGTTGATCTTGGGGGAAAAGTTCCCGGAGAATATGTCCCTGTCGCCGTGATGGCTGTAGATATTCACTTCGAAGGGATGATCGCTGATTTATTTATTGATTTCAGGCTGGAGACCCGGATGGGCGAGAATCGGTGGTTGCGCTTGACCCCGCCTTAAGATCGCCCTCAATACGCTACCCAGATCCTCTATCTTTCCCTCTCTTCTTTCTCTCTCTAGCTTTTTCTCTCACTCTAGGCGTTGAAGACGGGAGGAAGATTTGGGCGAGAGTTTCTTCTTGCGAAGGATCAGAGTCCGTCGAATTCGATGATTTTGTAGAAGGGTTAGATCCAATTTGAGAAAAATATAAATCTTTCTCTCTCCAGCTTATGTTTCTCTCTCTATAGAGGCGCTGAAAACTAGTGGAAAATCTGGGCGAGTCTTTCTTCTCGCCGAGGATCAGGGTCCTCCAAATTCGATGATCTTGTAGCCGGGCGAGGTCCAATTCGAGGAAAAAAATTATCTTATTGGAGAAAGATTTTCGTTATGCTTTGAATCTTCGTTCTTTCGGTCGAGTTCACGGATTGGAATTTGTTGTCCGATGCAGGGAGATGTCTGCCGAGCAAGAAGAGCTGGAAATTAAGTTTCGCCTTCCTGATGGATCCGATATTGGTCCCAAGAAATACTCTTCGGCCGCCAGCGTTTCTACTGTGAAAGAGAGCGTTCTCGCCCTTCTTCCTAAAGGTTGCTCGCACTCTCGAGTTGATTTTTAAGCTTTATTTAAATTTTGATTGATTGTGGAAAATGGGCGTTCTTCGTTCAGATAAGGAGAACTCTTCTAGAACTCTAGGTGACATTAAATTGATCCACGGGGGGAAAATTTTGGAAAACAGCAAAACTATCGGAGAATGCAAGAACCCTATTTTGGACGTAGCTGGAGGAATCACCACTATGCATGTCGTCATCAGGCCGCCCCAGAAAGAGAGAGGAATCGGTGATTTTCCCGTTTTACCCATTTCTTTGTGCCCATTTTACCAAATTTATTTTTCCAGTTGAAATTATTAAAAAATCGCATAATTATTGGTCGCTAAACAGAGAAGCAGTCGAGCCTGCCAAAGGAGACCAGGTGTGGGCTGCATCATCTTGTGAGGTTGACTGTTGAGACCGTTGACCTTTTCCTCAATAGCGTATATTTCCTCATTTTCTTGTTCTTTTTCTGGCTGTGGGTTGACTTCTTCGTTTTATCGTGTTTATTTTACACTGTATAAACAGGGGTGGCGTTGACTTTGGTTCGACTTTTATTTAGTATTATTTTTTCATTTTTCTTTGGAGGAGAACCACTTTGCAAGCCTGATGGACTGTGAGATCTGAAATCTCAATTCCTCTTCGTATTGTGAAGGTGATGGTGATGGTGATGACCATAGCAATTAACCTCCTGTGATTCATGATTGTCTTACCCAGTCCGAAGTGGATTTGCCATTGAAGAATGAAACCAACACCTTCAAGTTATCTTAAAATTATCATAATAATCCTATATGAAATTATATTATAAATTATGGGTTTAAAATTATCTTAAAATTATTTGATGGTAATATCCCAAAACATTAATCGACAAGAACAGAGAGATTCCCGGCTCCTAAAAATTGTTTTTAATGAATTTTATTAGCCGAAATGGATATTTCGCATCACAGTCGGGAAATTTTGTGTAAATAGACCATCTATACGTAAATGGATATTATTTACACACAGAGACAGAGAGAGAGAGAGAGAGAGAGAGAGAGAGAGAGAGAGAGAGAGAGAGAGAGAGAGTCAGGTAGCTCAGATGAAAGGCAATCTATTGGGGTATATTTTGGCTGAAAGCTAGCTTTAGCCTGCTATTCCTTTCTTCACCTACTACGTCTTACATTCTTCCCAAGCTTTGCGCACAGGCTATTAAAAGCTCCCCCTTCTTCTTCCGTCCCCTACTCTTTCTATCTCTGTGGGTTGACAATTCCGGATGGATAATATCGAAGGGCAAATGAGGTAATCTCCCATACGTGTAGTCTCAAATCCCTTATTTTTCATCCCCACATTGATCTATTTAAAACATTCGTTATCTTAATTAAAGAAGATACAATGAAGAACAAGAACAAACTTGGCTGATTTTCTTTATAAGCATTTTCATTTATCTGACCAGGCTTGAGAAACTAATGAAAAAGGAAATTTTCAACTCCAAACGATCAGCGCCACGGCAGGTACCCCCTACAAAACCTAAAATGGTCTCCAAAATTCCTCCTGAATGCTGACCAATCGTTTGACTGATTGTTAGAAAGTTGACGGTACTCAAAGACAATCTTCATTTTTCAACGGCTGCAGAGAAAGAGGGTGAGGTGATCTTATAACCAATTCTCAGATCACAGGGTCCCATGGAAGAGCCAATAGACGAGAGGTATGCAGCGGCAGTGGCAGCCGCAACCCTTAGCTGTCAGCTCCCAAGCTCAAAAAAAATACAGTCAACTGGATAAAATTCAACCCACTAAAGCCCATAACAATTTAAACAAACCCAAGATCAGAAAGGAAAACACCATGGATCGTGGGATTATTTCTAGATGGTTCTCAATTAAGGAGGATAAAGCAGGTAGAGATTCCAATGACTTTCACTATTTTTTGAAAGAGATAATAGTGCTAATAGAAGCTGCTAACAAAAGGGTCAGAGATAGGGAGTTGACAGGCCAAAGCAGAAGAAATCTCCTTTCACGGAGAAACATCGTGGAAGCGAAATGGGCGAAAAGGGAAAGACCTCTGACCCCATGAAGCGAACAATCCCAAAAAGAAGAGAAACTCCTGCTGATGCATGGGAGAGAGCTGAGATAGCCAAAATTAGAAAGAGGTAAATTTGGTGAAATAAAGTCGTTGAGATTTAAGACAAAAAGTTAATGAGTTGGCTTTCATCCTCAGATACGAAGATGCAAGTGAGACTATTCTCCAGTGGGAGAAGGAGAAGAAAAGGAAGCTACGAAGGAAGTTGGAGCACAAGGAGGTCAACTCCATTCAAACACTTTCTAATCAAGGCACTTTAGAGGGCTGACTTTCTTAAAATGGGAATTTCAGGCCCAGCTGGATATGAGAAGAAAAGTGTTCTTGAGAGATCATCGTGAGGAGGTGATGAGGGTGGAGAATATTGCAAAAGGGGCAAGGACGTCGGCTGAAGAGAAGAAGAGATATGATGAGCAAAGAGCGATGGAGAAGGCCAATGAGATTAGGTCAACGGGAAAAATCCCCTCCAAATGCTTCTGGTTTTAAGTTGAACTCAATGATTATCTCCTGATCCGTAGGACATGATAAATGTAAATTATAGTTTAAAATGGTACACATGGAAATAAGAAGTTGTCAATTGAAATAATACATGTTTCAAGGCAAAAGATATCTGGAGTTGAGAGAGAATGAAAGATACAGTAAGAGAGAGGGAGACTATGAGAAGGACAATGAGAGAGAGATTGAGATACATTGAGAGATAGTGAGAGAGAGAGAGAGAAATCAAGAATTGATAGATTTACAGCGATAGAGGAGATAGATAGACCAAAATAAAAAAAGAGATGATATCACACTGATCATTGAGAGATAGTGAGAGAGAATGAAAAATATGTTGAGGTCAACTCGTTAGTTCCTCAATATTAAGAATCATCCTTGAGATAAAATCTCCACCAAGCAAATCACGCACATCTTCTACCTGTTGCACCAAAAAATTCACCATTAAACAAATAAATTCTTCAATAATAATAATAATCCACAATATCATAACATGAATCCAAAATGAAAAAAGATCGTCATCAAGAGAGAAAGATAACCTGAAATTGAAATCCAAGTCATTCTTCCCCTTCCGACACCTCCTCCGACTCAGAGAGAGGCAGGAGGATACAGAAGCCAAGTAAATGCCCATTAAGGCAAACATAATACTCAATACAATCATCATAAGCTCCCAATCTACTGGAAGCACTACTTGGAACCATATTTTCCTTGAGCATGCTCCATAATTTTGCCTTGCAGTAAGGGCAAACTTCAGTAGGATGGAACTTAGCCTCTTTGCCAATCAACATCTTCTTGACCCTTGAAACAGAAAATGACTTAAATACCCCTCGAAAAAACCCCACATCATCACCTTCTCCACGATCAAGATGCTCACATGGATCAGACACATACAGAACATCGGTCCTGCACTGAGGTAATAGAAAGCTTTTCCCTGAAGTCCTTGAGAACCGTGTTCTGTAAACAAAATGCCCTGGAATGTGGATATTCCTGAATAGATCCTTGTTGCAACCTGAACAATAGATCAGAAGCTTCCCAAGAGCTTTCCAATTTCCATCGACGATGTGGCTTCCACCAGATTGGAGGTCAAGCATCATCTTTGGGAGCACGATTTTGACAGAATTCTTTCCACAGAACACGTTTCGCAATATCATCAAACCATTTGCAGACACATGATAGATTAGCAATTAAACAAGGATTCCAGTTTAGATGCTGAAATACTAAAAATAACGCATCTTCGCTGATATGGCCTTTTTTGCACTGGCATGATGCGGAGTGCATGCAGCGATATTGCTTCTTCACCATCATTTCTGAAGATAAAAATGAGCATTAGTAGGATGTAGATGACTCGTTGAAATGTAAGAAAAATTGTCTCTCGCAGATTATTTCATTTTCCTTAAATAACAACATTTTTTGTATAGAAAATCAATTAAAAGAACATCGTGAAACAGGACGTTACTCGTTACTATGTTGGGCATCCCTGCACTTACAGCTACCCAAGATAGACATAAAAGCTCCAGTTACTCAGAAAAAAATTATTCCTCATAATTCTCCAAAATATTTGAAGAGATTCTACTTTGGAATACTCGCGCCAATCCCAAAAAACTTGCATCTGCGTAACATTTAATTTCCTCTGTACCCATATTTTAGTCAGAAAAATCATTCAAAATTAATCCCTATCTACCAACCAAATGCATGCACCCTAAATCGAAAGCCACCGAGAAAAATAGACGATCAATCTTACGAATATCTAAAAAAGCAGAATCGAGGTGATATTGCAGAAGCGCAATCAAAGAGGGTAGGAGAAAACACGCAGCTTATTTTAGGTTCAAAGATCTCTTACCTACGGCGCTGCTGTCGTCACTCTGTTCTTTATCTTCGTAGGAACTCGCAAGATCGTCGAGAGTGAAGAGGAGATTCTCTTGTTTTCTCAGAGATGCATTGGATCCCTCTCTACCAGAAGAGAGAGAAAGCTAGACGGACTGAAACGAAGACCATAATTGCCCTCGCTTACAGTGAAAGGTCAACAGTACAGTATCGTTTTTATAAGGGTGTTATTGTAATATCAAAATCGATTTTATGACGTTCCCTCTTCTTGTCCACTGGCCCACGTAGAAGATATTTGGACAATTTAAAATCAAACGCAGTACGTTTGAATATTTAAAAAGAGGTCACGAACGGAAAAGTTGTGTGGTATTTAAACAAGAAGTTACGTGGGGAGGACCGAACCGAAAAAGGAGAGGAGAGAACCCACGATAATTTAGACATGGTTGTTATATTCTGTTATTTTAAAAACGAACAGAAAATTCGTACAAAAGAACCCCACAGGGCCTTGTTCTTTGTTCTGTTCTTTTTGTGTATGAAAATTAGAACAACTTTTCCCACAATTCGCACAAAATTTTCACAATCCGAACAAAATTCGCACAGTATACAAAATCCGAACAAATTCGTACAATTTCGCACAATTGGAACGAGAGTCGCACATTCTGTTGAATTTGAACAAATTCGTAAAAATTCGCACCAAATGACTATAATTAATTTGTATTTATCATATATATCAGACATATATGTATACTATAATATATATGATATGTTCCTATTATATTCATTTGTTCTTATTATATATGTATATTATAGCTAATTTTTCTTATTTTATTTATATCTTCTAGTATGTTATAATTATTTTGTTCTTAATATATATATATATATATATATGATAGATTTGTATACTATAATATATATGATATGTTTGGATTGTGCAAATTTATGTGAATTAGTTATTAATGGCCTTAGCTAGTGTATGTATTAATGATATTTTCATTATAATATACATTTGATATTAAAAATACAATTACAGATATCTTTGTTCTCTTATATTTCTGAAAAAAATTGGCATGGCCTCCCCTATTTACATCGGTTTCTCGCTCCATCTTGTACTTTGCGTTGCATTCATACGAAAAGTAATTTCTTTTACCTTTGCTTACCATTCGCAGCGATCACTAATGCGTTGTTGTGTGAGGAGAGGTCCACCATTTGATGCAAGATTAATATGAAAGTTGAATGTTAGTCATAAAAATTTAGAAACCTTTGTCATTAGACAGAAAGAAAGACTAACAAAATCTAAATATTGGATGAATCTACATTAATGACCAATGGTCAATCATCACTGTTATAACTATCGTCATCTTCCGCTCTCAAATCTTCGTTACTATACTATGACTTCAATGTGATCAAAACTTCAACGCTCTCTGATGTGAGCCTGGAACGTCTGTAGTTAATCACTCGGTGCCCTTTTGAGAAAAGTCGCTCACACGCGACACTTGTCGCTTGAACTGCTAAAAACTCCTTTGCCACCAATGCTAATAAGGGGTATGAAACTTGACCTGTCATGGGGATAAAAAAATATAAATTTAAGTTTTGAAGTAACATGTTTATTGATCTAATGAATCACATTATATGATAATTAAATAGATACATGTCGTCTTCCACCAATTCAACACCTCTGTACCCAATACTGGGGAGGCTGTCGCATAAAAGTCAAGGTCCTCCATCGGACCAACTCTTTGTGGTAGTTCAGACGGATCTAGCAATGCCTCCATCTCCGTGATAACATGCATATTTAACTAAAATTCTGATCTTAATTAACTAATATTCATGCTTATTTTATGTAATTATGATGCACGTTATCATAGTTTTATGAATTATCTCCATTGGTATGTCATTCTACTAAAGTCCATAGTTATGCATTATTTAGGGTTAATTATGTGCTTTATGAATGTTTAATATGTTACAAGGTTAATTACTTCCCTTAATTTACTTTGACTTTAGTAGATGATTAGAAGATTTAATTTCAAGAAGAGAATGTTGGATGATATAAAATAGACTTCTTAAAAAATTATCTATGTTTATTTGAAAGTCATCCTATATGATTCTTTTAATTTGTATTTTTAGATGACATAATATTAAAGATGAAGGAATTTGTGATCCAATGGAGAAAATTTGAGGTTAAAAAGAGTTGTATTTCTTGTGTTATGAATTTTTGAAGTTTTCTGGATTTTAATTCGATTTTAATTTGATTTTTATTGAATTTTTACTTATTTAAAAAGGCAAAAAAGGGGGTTTAATTCTGTAGGACCACGGGGCTGATGTGGCTAGGCTTCGCTTGTTCAGATACCGGTATCGAATACTGGTATCTGTAACGATAACGGTATCGGGTACCGTTAAGGTTCTAAACGGTACCCGATACCAACAGTACCGATACCGACATCCAAATGTCGGTATCGGTAACTGGATGACGGTATCGGTTTCCGATACCGTCATCCGAGACCGTCATCCGCTAACGGCTACCGTTGGCGTTGGGTGTCGATACGGGGTATCGATATCGGAATCGATACCGATACCCGGTATCCGGTTTAACCTAATTGAATATCGATTCATAAATTTTTATATACCCGATTAACCTAAGTCCTACCTAGTACCTAATATCCGATTAACCTAATACCCGATACAGTTCCAATTTTCCATTATTCTATATCACTCTGAGTCTCTGACACTCTCTGCGAGTCTGTGACTGCATCCCGATTTTTCTCCCGATTTTTCTCTGCTCGGCGTTCTTCCGGGCCTCCGGCGTTCTTCCGACGTTCCGCGCTTCCGGCATTCCGCAATCTGCACATCCGGCGTTCTTCCGACATTCCGCAATCCGCACATCCGACGCAGTTCTTCTGCAAAAAATCAGGTAAGTTAAATTTTTAACTTTTACTTTTGTTTACGTTGTTTATGATGACGGTTTCAATTTTTGTGTTTTTTTGCATTTCTGTGTTTTTATTTCTGATAATTTAAATGTTTTCAAGAGGTTTTTATATTTGTACATTTTTTTTATTTCTGCATTTTTCATAGATACGTTTATTTCATTTTTTATGTGTTCTTATGCATTTCTCAAAATTTTTGTATTTTGGCCCTTTTGATTTCTGCATATTTACATATCAAAATTTTTTTTATTTATACGTTTTCCAATTCTGTGTCTCTAATTTCTACATTTTCTATAATTCTGTTTTTTATTTTCTATGTTTTTAATGTCTTTTATAGGTTTTTCATTTCTACGTTTTATAGGTCTTTTATGATGATGTATTTATTTTTTGCATTTTTTTTCTGAGTTTTTAAATTTTTTGTTTACGTTTTGAATTTTTATGTTTTAAAGGATTTTTATGATGATGTTTTTAACTTTTGCAGCTTTTATATGTCCAGGGTTTTTTTAATGTCGGAGCTGTTTGTTGTTTTTAATTTCTGCAACTTTTTAGTTTCTGTTTTATTAATTTCTGAAATTTTTTAATTTCAGAGTTTTCTTTTGCATTTCTCCAAATTTCTGTAATTTTTTGGCTTTTTAAAAATTCTGTGCTTTTTATTCATTTTGTGTCTGGGTGATGTTGGTTTCACACCTAATTTTTAACTTCTGCATTTTTTTTAATTTCTGTTTTATTAATTTCTAAAATTTTTTAATTTCCGAGTTTTCTTTTGCATTTCTCCAATTTTCTGTAATTTTTTGGGCTTTTTAAAAATTCTGTGCTTTTTATTAATTTTTTATTAGTATGATGTTGGTTTCACACCTAATTTATATGCCCTCTTGATAGATTTCAGATTTCAAATTTTCAATAATGACTTGTTTATATTCTCCCTAATTGTTCAATAATGAGTTGTTTAATTTCTATTTCTATCTCCATAGAGTCTGATTTCTTAAACATTAATTTTCTATTTTCTATAATGAAGTTAGGGCTTTTGATTTTACTTTGTATTTTAGAAAATGTCGACAATGGAGAGTTCCAGTTCGTTACACGTGGATGCCGCAGAAGCAAACACAAATGTGACACCATCTCTTGATGAGCAAGGGTCAACATGAGTGAAGCGAAGGCGCATCACACGATCTCCCATCATGCAATATTTTAAATTGATGCATGACCGCACTTACTCGTGTGAAATTTTCTGACAGAAATATCCAGACGGCATGCAAGGGGTCATCAAGCGTCCAACGGACGGGAGCACTAATGTCTTTTGGAAGCACTTTAAAGCTGTGCATCGAAGGCTATATGATGCACTTAAGGGATTTGGCGATGCTGATGGCAGCCAACAATGCATAATTACTGAAGGGGCAGATGGGCAATTGAAGATTGATGCCCCGAAGAAGCGAACCTTGGGGGGTCTAACCCCCGATGAGACGAAGGATGTCATTGCTCGTTTTGTGTGCCTCACTGACTCTCCTTGGAGCATCGTCGACCACAAAGCTTTCAAGGAGTTATGGCGATATGCGACGCAGATAGAAGTAGATCCCCCAAGTGCAAAGGTGATAAAGTCATGGACAATTAAAATGCACCAAAGGATGAAAGAGACGATTGCAACGGGGTTCACTTCAGTACATCATCTGACACTGACAGCAGATGCGTGGACAACAGAAAATGGATGTGGCTTGTTGGGTGTCATAGCCCATTGGATTGATGCTGCTTGGGAATACCGTGAGTGTGTGTTAGTAGTTCGAGAGCTCTCCAGGAAGCATGACCGCGAAAGTATGGCATCTATACTACTTGAAATTATAGAAGAGTTTAAGTTGCAGGCTAAGGTTAGTCGATTCGTCTTCGTTTTCTAATTTTTGATTTAGTATACCCTGAAATCTCATTTTTCTTTATAAATTTTATTTTAAAGTCTAACAAATCTTAATTTCTTTTATTAATTCTGTATTGGTTATTTTACTCATAGTATTAATCTTAATCTCTTTTATTAATTCTGTATTGGTTATTTTACTCATACTATTAATCTTAATTTCTTTTATTAATTCTGTATTGGTTATTTTACTCATACTATTAATCTTAATCTCTTTTATTAATTCTGTATTGGTTATTTTACTCATACTATTAATCTTAATTTCTTTTATTAATTCTGTATTGGTTATTTTACTCATACTATTAGTCTTAATCTCTTTTATTAATTCTGTATTGGTTATTTTACTCATACTATTAATCTTAATTTCCTTTATTAATTATGTATTGGTTATTTTACTCATACTATCAATCTTAATCTCTTTTATTAATTCTGTATTGGTTATTTAATTTATATTTGGAATCTTTTATTAAGGTACTAATTTTGTATTCTTCTTTCAGGTTAGTGTTGTGACGACTGATAATGCGTCTATCAATAAGAAGATGATTGCTATAATGGCAAAAAAGTTGAAAAGAGACAATAAGAACTTCACCGCGAAAAGGCACATGTCGTGCTTCGCACATATTTTGAACCTCGTTGTTCAATCCGCCATTAAGAGCTTTCACATCCCTTCTGCTTCTCAATTGATGGAAGAAGAAGGCGACGAGCAATTGACGGCTTTTGACTATGCTAGCGATATTGATGTCAAAGAAGATGTTGATATTGGTCCTTCAACATCGACATCAATGCATAGGGTACATGTCACACTCGGCGAGGCAGTGGCAAAAGTTAAGAATTTGGTTCGGGCTACCCGCAATGGTAGCCAACGACGGCTTATGTACGCGAAACTATGCGCTGACTTGAAGATGTCTGATAATAACCTCCTCGAATTAGACTGTCCGACGCGGTGGAACAGCACTTACGACATGCTTCGAGCCGCCATTGAGAAGAGGGCCGTCCTGGATGAAGGAACATCTCATTTCAAGACAAATGGGAAGGGGACGAATATATCAAAGGACGAGTGGGAATTACTACAGATATTTACTGATTTATTAGAACCATTCTCCTTCGCCACTCAGCATGTTTGTCAAACAGTGACCCCAACAATCACCGACGTATTATATATTTTGCAAGTATGATAGTAGAACTTAATAATTTTCTTTTATTTGCATCTCTATTTAATTGTTTCATGACTTAGTCTGATTGCCTCTCTTATCTATTTATCTTATAGGAGCTTGATTCGCATATGAGCAACGTGATCAATCGCGTTGAAGCATCTACACTCTTCATAGCGGTGAAGAAATTGGGAATCGAGGAGAAGATATCGATGGACCTTGCATTTATGGCGATGAAGGCAAAGTTGGATAGTTATCAGCAGAAGGTTTGGGAAAATCATGTTATCATAGAAGCAGCTCTAGTGGACCCCCTATCGAAGGGTTCAATGCTTGATGAAAGGACAAAGAAAGCGGTTATAGCATATATTAGAGGCCTCTTACCCTCCCCACCGCCAACTTCATCTACTACATTGCCACCTTCTACTCCCAGCAGCTCGACTAGTAGGCAAGATTGGTTGAAACGAGTATGCAGGAAGAAAGATGGACCCGCGCAATCGACATTGACACCCTCAGAGCAATCAGATGCTTATATGAATGAAACTGTGAAAGATGAGGGAGACCCCGTGCTACATTGGTGGGCTCGTAAGGGAAACATTGCATATCCTGCCCTTGCCCCCATTGTACGAGAACTCCTGGCAGTATGTGCAACCAGTGCTCCGTCTGAACGTGTGTTCTCTGCCGGTCGAGCTGTGGTCACATACAAGCGTGCACGTCTCATAACACAAAGCATCGAAACACTAGTGACCGTAAAGTGTTGGCTTCGGGGGAATAACACCAAGTGGTATGATAATGTCCATAATGAGGATGCCGACATGAGAGTCGTTGTGGATGAAATGGTATGAACATTATATGCAGGGAATTCATCACTTATCATATTATTAACAGTTAAATCTTATGATTTTCTCACTCGTTTTCATGACTTAACCTTGAAGGGGATAAGCAACTGCAAAGGAGGCTTCGACACTTGACGATCTTCAAGCGATAACGAGGAACGAGCATAGGGTTTGGCAATGAGATGACCAAACAACCGATGGGGAATGCTGACGTTTATTTTAGACGATGAGAAAACTTTATAGTTCTTTGTAGACGTTTATTTTAAAGTTTCTAGGGTTTTTTTATCAATTTTGTAGAGAGGAATTCTATCATTTTTTTTTCAAAAATTACCCACTTAACTAGTTGTCTCATTCTTATTTTGTCCTCAAATGTTATACTAATTAAACATGATTATCATGAAATTAATGTACAATTTATAAGATTGACTATCTTATTCATCTTATTAGGATTTGATATAAAATTGGTGAATAGTTTTATATATTAAATACTTAATTATAGGGAAATTAAATAATATTTCCCTCACTATTACATTTTATAAACTTATCAATCTTTATACAATTGCACTTGTAGTAAGATATTAATCTAATATCTTCGATAATGATCGATCAAATAATAATTCTATTATGATAAGGTTATATAAACTCCTAAAATCAGAAATATTTTGTCCTCTAATGTAATATTATTTACAATGTTAATATTTCTTAACTTAGTGTCAAAATGTAAACATGATTATCATGCAATTAATGTACAATTTATAACATTGACTATCCTATTCATCTTATTATGATTTGATATAAAATTGGTGAACAATTTTCTTTAATCCTAATTATAAGTGAGATCATAAACATATTTCAATGATAAAAATATAAGAGAAAATATCTTTATTAACATTTATGTATTTTTTATTAAGTTATTTTATAAAGTACATAAATTTATTAAATTAATTAAAATTCATTCTCTTATTATTTTAATAAATTCACCTTTTATAATGATAGATTATTCAATTTTGAATCCAACAAAACAAATTTGAATTAATTTGGAGTTTTATTTTGAAATTTATGATTTTTAAAATTTTATATAATTTTTCTGGAATTTTTCTAATTTATATTTAAGTTTATTTTCGATTATTATCAATAAAAAAATTCAAAAAATTGCAAAAAAGGTTATTTTGCGCGCGGGCCCACGTGGCACTCAAGGCCACCTGGCTCACGTGGGCACGCGCTTGCCTACGTGGCGCGGATGTGGCATGTCAATGCGTTTTTATATTTGCTATAGAGTAATTTATTAATATGCATATAGGTCTTCCGATGATCCGAAGACAGAATTAACCGTCAAATATCATCTATGTTATATACCCGACAAACTCCATTTATTTTTTTTGTGTGGGACTAAAGTCCCTTCGATTTCTTCTTTGCAGGACGCGTGGCGCGACGAGAGGCATTTGATCGAAATCGCGATGGACGTGTCGCATCGATGCGGTGGACACGAGGTCCACCCGATCAAGAGAGGCGCACGTGGCTTAATAAAACTTAATGTGATTCCTCTCAGCCGTTCAATCAAAATCCAATGCATCTCGACCCTTCATTCACAACACGGTATCGGGAGAATACCGTCATTTGGTATCGGTATCTCCCGATACCGTCATCCCAGTGCTGTCATCCGGTACCGGATCCATCCAGTACCACACCCGGTCCCCCCTTTAATCCGATACCCGTCATCCAGAACTGGATGACGGTATCGGGTATTGGATACCGGTCATAGGGTACCGGTATCGGCAGATACCGGTACCGGATGACGGTAGGCGAACCCTAGACGTGGCATGCGAGGCTGACATGGCGCGCGGGACCTGCACAGATGCGACACGCCACGCAAGGCCACGTGGCAGAGCCGCGAGGCCCACGTAGCGCGCAGGTGCTGCGTAGGTGGCGCACAGGTGGCGTGGACGTGTGGTAGGGGCCACACAAGTCCACATGGATGCCCTAGTGGCACCACGTGCCAGGGGGCTGGCAAGTGAAGGGCCCACGGGTTAGTGGGCCCTAGTTAGAGTATTGGGGAGGTAACGCAAATGCGTTACCACGCTCCACATTTTATACTCGTTCTTCTCCTCTATTTCTTCCATGTGGGGCTATGTTCCCTCGGAAATCTTCTCTTGCAGGCGACGTGGCAGCACCGTGGGCGTCGGATACGATCGCAAGGCATCCATCGCGTGGACTTGGGTCCACGCGATCATCAATCAAGCAAGTGCGCTTAAAGGATTTAAGTGAACGCGATCGATGCATCATCTTGCACCACGTGGCTTCATCGGACGATTAGGACTCATCGCAATTTTGGCGTACCATGGAGAAACGCGTGGATGCTTTATGACAGTTCGATGAAAGATCGGACAATCGAGATTGAAGCCAATTGTGGACATCAAGACGTGGGATCGTGTCCACGGTTTGTGGGCAACGTGGATGCATCAGAAGCCGTAGATCTTCATCGGACGTCTCTAATTAAAGGCGATCATGGACCGCATCGTGGGCCACGATCCCTTTGGTTTCGCGTGATCGACGGCTCTACTTTTATCACGAAATGGACGACCCACATCGCTCGCGGAAATTTCTTTATAAAAATCGATGTATTCTCTTCTTCTCTTAACTTTTGATCGATTCGTGAAGAAATTAAGCGAATTTGAAGAAAGTTCTTAAGTTCTTTGTGATCCTCTACTTCCTAGAGTCGAATTCCGCTGCCGTTAAAGCATGATAATCATGAATTGATTGCAAGAAACAATCGTAATCTCCCCTTGAACGCCGAACGTACGTCGAAGACAAATACGAGGAATACTCTTCAATCCGCGTGAATTGAAGCTAAATCATCGCATCAATTGGTTAAGTAGTGTGATTTGTTCATCATTCTTGCAATTCATGTAATTTAGATTAGAATTAGGTAGGTAATTAGAGTGTAGTAGTTAAATTCATATTTTCACTCAATTTTAGTGACGGATTTTCATCAATTTTCGAACAAGGATATCTCTTTGATTATAATTCTGAATCACTTTATTCTGGTTTCATTCAATTCTTTGTTTCATTAGCTTTCCATGGATAGTAAATTCGTCAAATTCAATGATCATTTGACCCCTCAATTTAATGTTTAACCAACCACTGTTCATTTTCAATCCGAATTTGGGCGTTGACTTGTGAGATCAATTACTCTTAATATAGAAATTCGAATTTTAAAATTTTGGTATTTTTGGAATCCTCTAGTTGTTAGCTTTATATTGGTATATCAATTGTATGATTTGGATATCATTTAATTAGTCAATTTGAAGATTTACACCAAAGTGTTCATTTTAGGATTTTTCTGATCTTTGATTTTCAATAATTTATAGTAAATCGAATTCTTGTTGAAAAATCACGAATTTTATATCAATCAATTTCAGTTTCTCTCTAGTTTCTAAATATATAATTTTTATATATTAAGTTTTTTATTCTCTGATTTTCAGAAAGTCAACTTTTGGTCAAAGTCAATGCTTTGACCTTGACTTTTAACATTTCTTCTAAAAATAGGTTTCCTAAAGTCTTATCTCATATATTTAGATTATTTCTATTGATTATATATTATTATCACTTCTTTAAAACCCTAATCAAGCCTAAGTTTGGGCAAGTCAACTCTGCAATAAAAGTCAACTTTGTTCTCTATGGATCGACCCGATACTTACAGTTTACTTGATTTTATATCTTTGTCATTGTGAGTTCGGTATTATAAATTTTGTTTGACCAACGTTTGTGTGTTTTAACGATCGCACAAAACGCTTCATCACTCCGCTCGTAGAAATCATGCCTCATGGATGTAGCAGAAATTTTAACGGACACATCCGGAAGGTCCTTAGTTACTGAATATGACTCCATGATAGTTCGTACAATAGAAAAAATCCCATTCTTTGAGCCAGGATCAATTAGGCGAAGCTTCATCGATGGATCAAGTAGAGAACCGATAGTAAAAGCCTCGTTTTGTGCAAGTATTGACACATATTTTTCTAACTTCACTTTCATAGCACCACATACACTAGCTAAGGTGTTCCTTTGCCCAGGGGAGATAGAATGTCCAATTGGAAGCATGGATGAGTTTGGCATTTCTACTTTAATTCGCTCAAGATGCCTCATCAATCCTTTAATAATCAGTATGGCCTCATTTGAAGTCGGTGCTTTGCTCTGAATAGCAACAGAGGTACCATCCTTGAGTGGTTTCAATAAGACTACAAATTTTTGTACTAGGTCCCATTCCTCATCAAGTAAAGTAGGTTTTCTAAAAGCGGATGACATCATCACATCGATGACTATTCTCTTTTCAAGGCATTCATGTAGCATTTTGTAAGTAGAGCTCCACCTAATTGGGCAATCTTGTGGGATCCTTCTCGTATTGGGCATGTTTGACTGTCTACAATAAGAAAATACTTGTTTTGTGGCTTCGTCGATCCACATACTGCTTTGACCACTTCTCTAAGGCGCTGAACAACCTGTCCCAAGGAAATATCAGAAGGGACATTCATCTCGCCACCATTCACCACACCATCAAGGTTAGTGATGTTTACTCTATCGATGAAAGTTGATTCAGGCTTATCTTTGACGACATCCAGTGCAGTCAACCCTGCCAGCATCACTAAGTTAATCACATGCGCCATACACAAGACATGTCTTTTTGCACTGAAATGTGGATTCACTAGCCGCAACTCTCGCTCTAATATATTCATCATTGTTGAATTATTCGAAGCATTATCCATCGTAATAGCACAAATCTTTGCGCTCAAATTAACTTTTGCAAGAACCTCCAACACAACAGTGCTCAAGCATTCCCCAGTGTGTGATCCCTCCAACTGGCATATACCAAGAACACATTCACACATTTTCTATTATGTGTCCACCCAATGAACTGTGAGATCGATGAATGAAATTCGATTATCAGATGTCCAACAATTTAGGGTAATGGCCAGTCGATCAACACTCTCCTATCGGTCACAAATGCTGGTCTTCAACTCCGCATAAAGGTTAAAAGCTTTTGCCTTCACGGCCCTTGTCGATGGAAAGGGATATCTCCTCCTGTATGATGAATCGAAGCAATCGTATGAAGTATTTTTTACTCACAATGTTCCATGGTGAGGCTGACTGGCTAATGAAGCGTACAAGCTCTTCTTTTGTGTCCTCCGT
Organism: Lemna minuta; assembly: GCA_024174645.1. Classification (NCBI taxonomy): domain Eukaryota; kingdom Viridiplantae; phylum Streptophyta; class Magnoliopsida; order Alismatales; family Araceae; genus Lemna; species Lemna minuta. Next base: position 16,184,242 of record CM044107.1, on the reverse strand, counting down.
CGTGCGAGCAGTGTAGTATTGTTTTGTATTCACTTTTCGCTCAAAGTAGTTAGCCACTGACGGTTGGCTTGGGGACCTAACTTCTTGTGCCCTCAACTCATTATACTCTTTACGATGCTCATTTTTCAAGTGTCGCCATAGGACCGTGCTGCAATTGTACTTATTTTGCTCTATAGTCACACCGCAAATATTGCATGTAAAAACCTTTGGCTCGGTCTGTGTGAAATATATCCATGCAACACATTCATTCTTTCTCGACCTCTTTGATTGGCTTTGGCCAACACTTCCCTCAACCGATGAAGACCTTTCATCGGCAGTAGATGTACGAGATAAAGGATGTCTAAGCATCCTGCACTCCTCGCATGAATAAAAACAAGTTCGAAAAGAAAATCAAGAAACTTAGAAAAAAATTAATTATTGAAAAAAATATAAGAGAACCTAAAAATACTTTTAATGTTTACAATCAATACACATCCTTCAATGGAACTACTACATGGTTTTAAGTCCCAGTTCACATCTAATACGTGAGAGAGTTTAAGAGAGTTCAAGTTTGAAATCTAAAGCAAAAGGTTTCATAAAATATAAAATTGAAGAAGTCAATTTAATTTACAACAACAAGAATGGAATTTTTCTAATCATTCTGAAATGCAAAAAGGAAATTGAGATAGTAAGAAACTTCAGTTTTAAAAAGAAATGTATCAAAGTTTCTCATCTATGAAGACAATATAATGTCACTAAGTTAATAATAACATGAAAAACATAAGTGAGAGGAATAGCTAAGACTCAATATAGGTTTTATTCAACTCAAACCAACATCAAATATACCCAAAGAAATCATAGATTTTTTTGATTTCTCAATATATAGCTGACATCAGCAAATTTTAAATAAATAAAATGATGGTTGATGCCATCTCAAACATCATCATGGGAAGAAATCTTCTATTCACATTGTCATGTTGATGATATCATCATTACGAGGAATGCGCTATGCTGAATTATATCTACTAATGCACTGCATCTTCCTATCATAACATTTCATGGTGGATTTATGCAACGCCTTGCGCGCTCATTTAAGGACAATGATTTCGAAGCTCCTACAGTCACGAATATCAAAAAGACTGGAAAATACTGGATATGGTTGTCCTTCTTGTGATGGAGAAATTTGATCAAGAGAAATTTGAATTTCTGATGAAAAAACCTAAGTTCTTACTGTGATGGAGCAAATTGGGGACTAATTGGATGAGCATCTCACTGGCCTCTGTTAGAAATAAGGGTGATTTTGCAGGAATACCCTGAATTAGAATCTAATATATATATATATATATATACCATGTCACTAAAACTAGCTGCTTGAACCAATATGACCGTTGAAGTTAACAGACATATCCCCTCTGCATGAAAATTCATTTGGGTCCTCTATTGATCTTAACAATTTTTCTTCTAAAACTCTCTCCTTTCTCTGCTTTCTCCTCTCATCTCTACTCACCTGTGGCAACATTTACGATCCTCCACAGTATAACAGCCTCCATTGTCAGAGAAAAGAGGTTCATGAAGATCTTTGTTGACAGGAGATAGCTGTTGTTCTCATTGCAGAGGATTCACAAAGACTAAAGATGACTTTGATTGAATGATAAAGAGGATTTGCATTTTAAACATAACGTCCCTTAATTCACACTAAAGGCGGAGCAAAATAGAGATTAATTCGATGAGAATCATGGATCAAAAGTAAATATTAACTGATCCTGATTGTTAGAGGAAAGAGATTCAAGAAGATCGCGGGAAAACATAGATATCTGTTGTTCTCTTAATGGAGAACGAAATAGATCAAAAGATGAAATAGAAAAAGCAAAACTTGATCAAGAGGAATTTGAACTTTGACATCAAGACCCTTGATTCATGCTTTGTCCAGAAAAATAAGGGATTAATTGGATCAGAATCTCGGATCGGTTCAAGGGATCTAACTTATCTCCATGGTTTGAAGAAAACATTTGATATGGTGTAGATTAGTGAACGTACATTCTAAAAGAAATTCAACACAGTCGCACGCAAATTGCCAAGAATTTGGGGAAAAGTGAAAATACGACCTAGAAAAAATTGACTTCTACATAATTTTCTATAAGATTAGCGAACAAATTTATATGCTAAAGATTAAACAATGTACGTTATTTCAAATCATAAAGGTCTAAGTAACTGAGAAATTTGATGCCTCTGTTCAATCTCAAAAAACAGAGATCAGGGAAAATAATCGGGAAAAAGAGATTGAGAATAGATTACCGGCTGGCAATCGGCGCTAGGGCGATACGTATCTCCCACGATGTCGATGTCGAGATATCGTCAGCAGAGAGAGAGAGAGAACTCGAGATCGGGTTAATAGAAGAACAGGTCTAGGAGAACTGGAAGAAGGGGAGAAGGGAAGAATGGAAGAAGAGAGAAATATTTATCAAATTCGCACAAATTTGCACATAACGAACCGCACATGGGTGTGTGCGGTTCTCTGTGCGAATTTGAAAATGTTCTGTTCTCAAAAGAGAACAGAATGCACACATCACACACATTCGCACAATGCGAAACAAAACGACCATGCCTACCCACGAAGGGGGATAGAAGTTATTTCTTATACATTACAAGCAATAAGTAGACCGAGCAATGATTAGGATAATAAAAAAATCCAGAATTTTAAATATTCATATTTTTTTTAAAAGCTAAAACTACTTTATTTTTATTTTTTTAATGAATTTATGTGGAAAGGTAAAGCCTTGTATTACACTAATTATAGAAAGAGAGTTCATGTCTCTCTATCTAGAAAAATAGTGTAGAAATGGAATTAAGGCCCCTCAAGGGCCCAAGTCTTGTGGGCTATACTTAAATAATCTTAGTGGCTCATTCTAACTATTTCCATTATAATTTTGAAGGATGGTCAATACATTTTATTCATTGCACAATATAAATGATGAAAGTTTTTAGGATAAAATTTTACATGATCTTCGATTTGCAATTACAACAAATCTGAAAGTCTTAGGAGACCTTAAAGAAATATTCACTTTTTATTGATTATGAGATATTTTAAGAATGTGTTTTCATGTGATAATACAATTTTTTTAATGATAGAAGGAAATCAAATAATTATGAGAACGAGTTACAAGACCTTAAATTTTCAGTCGAGGAGAATAATAGATTGGAGACATTGTCATCAAAATATACTCTTATATTTAAAGCGTCAATACATTACTAGAAAATCAAAGTGTTATAATAAATCACAAGAAATTATATGAGACGAGAACACACGAGATGTTAAATGTTACCTTTCAAATAACTACCGACAAGTTAGATATTCAAACTATTATTCATTCCTTTTACCTAGTATAATATTTTAACTTTTCTTGACTAACAAATCCAATGAGAATGAAATTATTTGATTAGATGATTCAGCTTCTTTGGAGAGACTTTTGTATGACTTAAGAGTTATTTAGGATTATAAAGGCATTATATTAACACAAATATTTTAAATTTTATTAATTTTTCTACCATTTTTAAATTATATTTGGTGATGAATTTTATATGCCTCTTTCATTAACCAATTCTAATATGATTTGAATCAGATTTGATTTCATCTGGTAAAACTTTCTACCATTCTACATAAATTCTTACTTTATTTCAATGCTAATCATTGTGTATCTTTCAATTTGGCCAAATTTTGAACAACTTCAACATTTTTAGAATGACCTACTAGGTTGTTACAACCAAATAGGTTGGCCCTTTAGATGGCCTTAACCCCTCATAGGGCAAATATATGTTTCCATCCTTTTCATCTACTCTACCTTCTTAATTATCTATCTAGAAGGGTTTCATTAACAATGGTCACCCCTAGAACCTTGACCACTATCAAAGGCAGCCTTTTTCTACACTAGACACTCTCAAGGTTGTATCTTCGAGAGCCTTGGCCACTGCTATTGTCTTCTACTCCCTCGATGGCAATGGCCTCTAGTTCCCTAGCCACCATCAAAGGCAACCTCCTCTTGCCCTTGCTATTTTTGTGGTGAGTTTTTGGTGCCTTAGCTGCCACCCTCAGGATGATAACTTTTATTTAGGCGATCCAACAACCCTCATAGCCTCCAACTTCCCTTTTGATAGCCTTATTGATGGCTAATATATCGCCTACGAGCCAATCACCCTTCCATATCTTGTTTATATTTATTGAAATTTATTTATTTATTTTTATTCTTATGTATATTTACAATGAAGTCTATGAAGATATGTAATGACTAAATGAATTATGGTGAGATAATATAATATAACAATCATTAGTCTTGAAAAATATGTTATCAATATCCATATTTGAGGTATATTCGAGAAATACATTAAGATATTTGGAAGGAGTACCACTTCTTTTTATGACTCATATGATGAGTATACTTGATCCTATGACTGTTGGTGTAGAGATACAAGGATAGATAGTGAGTGCTTTTTGGAGAAATAGTTCATTGAATTGATTCGTATAAATTATTAAATAGTATTTTACATAAATATCAATTATGTTGATTTATGTCACAATTGTGTATGTGATCCTTCAACTCGAGACATCAAAGACATCTTATATATGGATTATGGTGTGTTGACTATGATTTATCAATCCCTAGCCTCAAGATCTTCAAAACCTCATAGATAGAATATACGATGAAGTTTTCAAAGGTAATTATATGGTCAAGATATGATTTTTTTCCCTCAATATTAGATGAGGTCGACTCAAGGAATGAGATGTGATGAAGTCTTTGGCCAAGGTGGTGAAAACATGATAGAAGGTATTCTTGATGATTTATTCCATGCATTAATATTAACTAATTAAAGTTTAATAGTTAACCGTACTCTAAATAATTCATGAGTCCTGCATAATAACTCATGATATGAAGGTGCCATCTAATATTTCTTATAGACTCCATATCTCTTAGAGCATATGTTATAACTTGACACCTAATGTGTTAGAAACTCAACTTGTCAAATTAGGGTAAATTGATCATTGATTCATTCATTTATATGTTAATATTGATAATTAGTAAGGTTGACCAATATGTGTTATTGGGTCTTGGCCTAGAGGGTCACGCACATAAGGCCTACAGCCATTGATAGATAAAGACAGAATTGTGAGGGCTTTTGTGAAAATTCCACATACCCAATGTGCATAAATAAGACAAGGGTAACTGCAACTCAAGGTTGCCTTTGCAAAACTCGTGGAAACTCTCTCATCTCTTCTATTTCTCTCTTGGTGAAGAGGATTGAAGAGGATATCTAATTATTTCATGGTTTAATGGATATTGTTATAGGCTAGACACTTGAGCAACTTCAAGAACTCCTTTAATGAATCTTATAAATATGAATTTTAATCTATAATACATAATAGGAACATCAGTTCTCAATGCCTCAATGTTTGGAATGTTTGATTCAATGTGTTCCACTATGTTCAATTTTGAGACCATATTGAGTATGAGATCTATCAATAAATACCTTTGGAGGCCCTATTTCCCTCATTGATGTCATCATGTCAATGTTGTTGCCCCTTGACATAGTCAAAATACCTTCCTATTAATAAGTGGTTGTGCTGCCACTACTGTTGTTGGATGGATCTTTTGTTGCGCTTGCCACTGCTAGAAACCATCATGTTTCCCTAGCTGCCATTTGGTAGCCTCTACTTCCTTGATCATTGTCGTCGCATATGCACTACACCAATCTACCCTTGCCAATGTATTTGCATGCCCCTCTCTATGACAATGTGTGCCCTTGCTTGTGACATTGCATGTCTTGGCTAGCGCTATTTGTGTTCCCTTGCTTAAGTCTTTGCATGCCACTATGCACTTCCATTAGCCACTTCCATTAGCACCTTCTTGTGCCACTACTAGCACCGCTATGCACCCTTGTTGGCACCTTTTTTGTCCCCTTGTTAACATCACCGTGTGCTCTTACATTGCCACCACTAAGCGCTCTTGTCATTTTGTCATTGAGCAGTCTTTCCCTATCATCAGCAAGTGGTCATTTCAGCCATCAAGCACTCTTGAAGCCATTGAGTAGTTTTATTGCCATTGAGTGGCCTTTCCACCATCAAGTGGTCTTGCCTCCATCTAGGGTTGGGCGGTCTCGGTCACGGTCCGGTTTTTGGCACACCATTCAGTCCAAGTCTCGGTCTCAGTCCACCTTGGTCACGGTCCGGTTTGGTCATAACTTCGGTCTCTCTTGACCATGAATATCTGGTTTGGTCTTAACTTCGGTCTCTCTTAGGTTTTGAAATCATAAGACTGGATGATCTTCTTGTCACTTGGATCATATAATGCTCATGTTAAATTGGATGATCATCCAATTACAACATGATTTGTCAAATTTAAAGAAAAGAAAGCCCAACAATAGGAGTAGGCTAGCTTTGTGATTGTAAGAGGGTTCCATATTTTTTAATTGGGATTTATAATTTGCACCTATTAAATTGTTCAAATGATAAATGTTTGGAGTCTGCTCAATACTAGAAGTTTCAGGGTGACCTCCCCCTCATTATGTTCTTCTTGGATGTTTTTTATTTGGGATAATGGTCATAATAACTATGTTCCTATTAAATAAAAAGGGGGACACTGGGGGGAAGAACTCGATAGTTAACTAGTTAAGCATGCTCATGCATTGGCATATCAAGTATCTGATCGGTCTGTAATAACATCTCCTGATATATTTTCCTCAGATCCCCAAGCTCTTGTATCTCGGAGTTCAAACTAGCCAGCCCTCCATCCTCCATTACAGACTCCACCTGTTGTTTGATCTCTGCTGGAAAACTGAAGTTTCCGTCGAATGCGAGCAGAGAGGAAGGTAAGCCCATCTTTGCCATTCTGCTTCTGGCAATCTCACTTCCTTGATTAATTTTCTCTTTTTGAACCCTAATGATCTCGTCGACCATTTTGGTATATTTGCAGAGCGCTTTTGAGGCCTTATCAGGAACCAGCGAGGCAAACAGTTGTTCCTTGGTCGGATCAAGGATACTAATAGTAGACAGAAGGATTGAGAAAAACGAAGAGATCGAGAAGAGATCAAGGATACTGCCGTCGCCGACAAGGATCGAGAAGAAGAAAGAGAAGTTGAAGTTGGAAAAAGAAGAGGAAGTTCAGATCGAGAAGAGAGGAAACGAAACCAAATCCTCTCAAGAAGAGAGGAAGAGAGGAACTGGGGGAAAAGAAAGAGAAGTGAACAGATGAACCTGATTTTGAAGACAAACGAATGCGATTTCCACGAATGAATTACGATGCGAAGACCTAATGCCAAATGCGATGATAAGCTTACAAAATTTACCTTTTTTCTATTTGGTCCAAGACCGAATGTGCTTGGAGGACCGAACCGAATTTTAACCGAGACCGTCAAAGCCCATTTTGAGAGACCGACGGTCTCGGTCCGGTTCGGTCTACCGAACCTCGGTCAGTCTTTGCCCATCCTTACCTCCATCAAGTGGTCTTTTTGTCATAGGGCAGCTCTACAGTCATTGAGTGGCCCTAACTCCTACTTAAATTTGTTTGCCTTCTAATGGCCTTGTCATAGTCATGGCTCTACTTCCAACACATCTTGCTAATGCCCACTTTTTCTCCTCAAAGAGGGGATGATCACCTATTTGTCTCAATGACACTTCTTCTTGGAAACTTGCCTTGATCTTCTCATCAGCCTCCTAGAATAGTCTACATTCCTACATGGGAGTATCTATGCTCTAACTTGCAGAGGAATGTTAGAATGACCCAATAGGCTTGTTAGAGTATGGGGTAATAGGGTTTGTCTATCAGTGGGCCTTCTATATGGAGGTATGAACTCTCCTTTTCTATCATCTATCAACTATGGTTTCATCTTTTTTATAAAAAAAAATTGTTCTTTGTGGATGCAACCTTGGCTTATATGTTAATTAATTTAATCATTAACTAATTGAGTCAATGACCACTCTATTTGGATTTTCCATGTGGCCTCATTCTCCACAACCACAAGGACCACTTTTCAATTTTAAGGCATTTTTATGCACCAAATCAAGGCCCTATCATGCATCAAAGTAGGTCCCAACCAGACAACAATTTAGGGCATGTCATCACTCCCAATGAAGGTGTCACCTTCATTCCTAATGTCTCACAAAATGCAATGAAAAATGCCGCACTGTCCATATTTGCACGCCATACATACACATTATGCATCTGGGATCTAGGTTTTGACAATGCAGCACATGCCACCATTGCCAACCCCTATTTACAAGGCTTTCTCTCAAGCATCAAGAAAACCCTAGTGAGCATTCATGTTAATCCACCATCATTTTGTTGGGATTTCAACTCATGACTTCTCAATTTGACTCAATCTCTCCACATTGCACCCCATTTGTACCAATTTGTAGCATGATCCACACCACATCTGATTCAGTCATCAACTCCACTACATCTTTGGTGTTTTTCATCTCCTCTGCAAACCCCCAAAATGGGAGTAAACCAAGTTTCAGACCCATTTCCTGTCTCTGAAGATCCAGAACATAGGGCTCAAATGAGAGAGAGAAAGAGGGACAGGAAAGAGAGAGAGTGGGAGGAAGGAAGAGAGAGACATACATCTTACTTTTGTAATTTATGCTGAATATAATTTATTTTAATTTTTAGTTAGAGATTTTTCTAATTTAATATGGTTTCTAAGTTACTAATTTTGTATTTATAACTTAGATTAAAACTCTAGGTCAGGTTTAGGTTTTTGAGAAAGGAGGGGGCTGGTAGGATGAGTGCAGTCATCGTCTTAACTTTCTCGAAAATTCTAGAGCCCATTTCGAACTGATGGAGACCACTCCTATGAGTGCCATGCGTCATGTCCTGTTCTTTATTCCTACGTTGATATTCTCTGCAATTTAGGTGCCGCGAAAAAACCAGCTTTCTTCCTGCCCGCAAAAAAACCATACAAACCAACAAGTCGATCGTCCTCGACTCCACGTGTCCTGAATTTGTCCACAGCATCTCGGGCCCTCAAAAGCTGTCCCGAATCTGGGTCAGCTTTTGAGAACCAGCAAAGAAGCTCAGCGGCGAAAAGCGGCGATGGCGGCGGCTAACGCTGCCTCTCTGCCAAAATCGGAGCTCGTACAAGCCTCCTCGTCGAAATCAAGCTTTACAGCAGCGCCGTTTTCCCTCAGAAAAAAAATTTCGACCCGGTTGAACATGCAACGGAAACCATCCTGCATCGCGATTAGATCTTCAGCAGATGCTGCTTCTAGCGGCGAGAGGTTCTACTTGAACTTTACAGGGTTCCCTTTCCCTCTTGGACCCTTCCTTAATCGCCGGACGACGAGGACTGAGGTGAATTATGGAATTTTTTTTGTATACTTTTAAACTGTGTTATGTGTCTTGGTTTTTCTAATTTAATTGTGATTTTGAAGGCTGTTAAAGATTGCATATGGCTGTTTGAGCAAGAACAAGCGCTAGGATTTAGTAGTGTTTCCACCAATATAAGGATGACTGCGATCAAGCTCAAGTCCGGCGGTTTATGGGTTCATGCTCCAATTGCCCCCACAAAGGAATGCATACAGGTTCTTCAAAGTCTCCCTTATCAAGGCACTTAAGAATGAAACCAAGATATCATTTTTCTAACAAGATTTTTACTTCAAAATTTCATGCAGCTCATTAAGGAGTTGGATGCTCCGGTTGAGTACATTATCCTCCCAACTTTTGCTTATGAACATAAGATCTTCGTTGGCCCCTTTTCGAGAAAATTTCCCCAAGCAAAGATCTGGGTGGCTCCCAGGCAGTGGAGCTGGCCAATTAATCTTCCTTTGGAGTTCTTCGGCATCTTCCAGTCCAGGCCGTTAATAGATGAGGATTTGTCAGTTCCGTGGGCGGATGAGATTGAGCAGAAGGTTCTCAGCTCTCCTGAAGTCGGTCAGTCGAATTAGCACCACTTATCATCACAATTTTCGTGGCTGATATGCTCTTTAGTATATTTTATAATTCCCATGTTCTATCATAGCTGTTATAGAACATGGCTATTACCTCATGTTCTCATATTTGTTCCTTCAATCTATTCTCAGTAAGTTGGCAAACAGTGGGTGAGGTTTCCCACCCTCCCCTCTGAGAATCTACGAAATAGATTCCTGGCGGGTAATGTTAGACTTACTGGTCTTTTGATAATTTGTCTTCCATGACTATTCAAAGCATCCACCTCTTGAATAGAAAGACTTGAGCAGTTCAATTCTAACAATTGATAGCAAGGGTCTCGTCCCCTGCCACCCTACCTTTTAGTTCATCTTTGCTTTCCAGGAACAGAAATTTCAAAGTCCTTGCCTTTTTGAAGAAATGTGTATAAGGTCCAGCTGTTTCACCTTTTTCTGTTATTGGGCTTCTATTCTTAACAACTTTGGTACTTCAGGAATTGGGCCCTACATCGAAGTGGCATTCTACCACAAGCGTTCAAGAACAATGCTAGTTACAGATGCCGTCATATTTGTGCCTCGGCAGCCGCCAGAATGCATCAGTAGAGAATCCCTTCTCGCGTCGGCAAAGAATGGACTGGCTGTGAAGCTGCTCAGCAAAGGGAGAGAAGTCCCTCAAGACCCTGTTTTGGATAATGAAGCGAGCCGCCGAAAGGGTGAGGTTCTAGATGTTTCCTACTTCGTGTGTTTCTAATAAGCTTTGATGGTCATGTTGGCATCTAACTGGCATTTAATTGATGGTCATGTTGGCTTTCTAAAACAGAACCTCTTCTGATGATTAAGCAGCATGCCTTGAATATCAGTTCAGTTTGGTTTGCAGATGCAGAGGGAAGGAAGGGATTGAGGGGGATAGATAGGGGGATATGAAAGAGAGAGAAGAGGAGGGGGGGGGCAGGAATCTCCATGAAGACTCTGGATTGACAGCCATAAAAACTTTTAAGACTCTTGCTCGGACTGCTGGCCCTAGTTTTGAATGAGAGATGTAGTCGAAAGTCAATCTTATGACTGCGGCATCTAAACAAATCTGTTTTTAGCTTGACCAATCTCTATCTTCTCGTCACTGAACTGATTCTCTCATTAAACTTTTGATAAACTACTTTCTCAATGGACTCGTTTGATTTTATGAAGGTTGGGAGAGAATGGTTCTTCAGATCTTGTTCTTAGGGCCATCAAATCTTCTAGAACCCACTGCCAGCTTTGCTCAGATGTCAGAGAAATTAATTGTCTCTCCTATTGTCAAGACACTAGTCTTCAGCAAGGTTCCTGAAAAGGTATTTCGTCTCTAAAATTTAAGGTCCCATTGCAGTAATCCCTAATTTTTCTTTTACTTTTTGAGTTTCTCATTGCAACAGAACTGCTATGTTGATTATCAATTTTAGGTGAGAGATTGGATAGACAGAATCAACAGAGATTGGCCATTCAAGAGGATCATCCCAGCACACTTTGCCGCTCCTGTCGCTGTCAGCAGATCCGAGTTCCTCGCTGCCTTTTCGTTCCTTGACGAGCTTTTGGGTGAACGTGCCACTGTCAAACCAACATTATCTCTCCTCCTTGCCACCATCTTAGGCAGAGCTGCCAGCTATTTCCCCCCCGATGATATGAAAACCCTGTCTTCTCTTGATCAGTTCCTGGTTTCAGTTGGCGCTGTGAAGAAGACAGTCTCTGGGAAAAGGCAGCCTTCAGAGATCCTGTAAAATTTTCTCATGTAACTCTCAGCTTTGGCTATAATTGTCGATAGTTGTTTGGGGGTATAAGAATGATTTTTAACAGTCAACTGAGGGATTAAATGGAGAGAAGGTTGTGCAAATATTCTCATAATATGGTGGGTTCCAAACTGATTTGGAGTGCTGATGGGCTTAATTTTTATTAAATGATCTACGTCAATCCATTGCTGAATCCCACCTCTTAATCATTAGTTTGGACAAAGTATTGGTAGAGGAAATTTTTTTATGAAGGCTGTCATGTAGAGGATCAAAACCTCTTATCAAGCCTTAAAGTTGGAGTATTTCTAGCCATTGATTTTTTATCTCTTCTTGTATCTGTGCCATCGAATCGTTGTGCCTTTAGCATGAGTGTCAATGTCAGATCCAAATTGTGCCTTTGGGTGATGATAGGCCCAGAAATTAGTGCCCATCACATATCTGAAAACTTTTAAAAAGTAATAACATTGTCATTCATCATGTGAGGAATCTACAATGACCAATTATATTGCTCCACATGTCAAGCTGTTGGCAGTGGCTTCAGATGTCTCTTTTCTATAATTGCAGCGGCCAATCAGAAAAAAAGTCTCAAATTTTCTGATCGGTCATTGTCTTTCCAATGGCAACGCATTATGTCCTGCCTGAAAAGGGAAGAAAAAATTGATCGAAATCAATGATGCCGCAAATGATTGCTGTGGGCAAAATGGATGGCTGAGATTGTGAAACATGGCTAGATTTCTTGTAAATAGCTCAAAAAATCAAAAATGAATATCGTTTTACATAAAATAATCATTTTCCCACTTAAAAAAATTAAAAAAACCATGTATCTGAAAAATTGAAACATTCGTATAAAAATAAAAATAAATCTTGATAACATGTATTTGTGATCATCTTCATAAAAATAAATGCATATTCTGGATATTAATGTATTAATTTACATGGTATCATACCCCCCTACTCAAATCATTTCTAGTCCCTTAGCAATGTTTCCTAGAATTTCTTTTAGAACATCCATTTCATCCTTGAACTGTTTAAGCGATTAATTACATGATTGTCATGACTACTCTCCATCACAGTCCAAACACTAAACCTTTTTCAGGACTATGTGAATCAAACCCTCGTGGCTGGATAGAGCTAATGAAGATGAACAAACAATGTTGTTCCTCTCCATATATGACATTATAATCCTAAGGTGTTCTCACTAACACTCATTAAATGGACCTTACATATCTAGGAAAACGAGGACACACTCTCTCATATATTTGCTTCTTAGCTCTTGAGATTCAAGTAACGTCCCTCCTATTCGAAAATAAGAGTGAGCCATTTTTATCCTCCCACTTGTCAAAGCAAAAAAACCCACTTATTTATCTTCTTCTTTTTTTTTAAAAGGGGTAGCTCAAATGCTCACCCTACTTGAAATTTATTTTTTATTTTCTCATAAGATGATGATTAAGAAGAAAATAATATGAAAGAGAAGGAAATAAAGGAAAAGGGAAAACGAAGACAAGGGAGATCATAACAAATTATTGGGGATTGACATAAGCAATATGTAGATTCAATAAAAACGATAGGTTCCTATAATAGATAGGCTATTCAAATAGGTTTATAATGTGATAAAGTGGCTTATGAGTATGGTTCTAGGATTTTCAAGCATGGTTCTAGGTGCCTAAGAAAAATAGTTCTTAGGAATTGAAACTACTGCTTACTCGAAAATCAAAACACATCAAGTAGGATTCTATGATTGCTTCTCTAAAAGGTGGAGGTATTTCGCATAAATTGCTCCTCCAACATTCCATAGTTTTAGTGCTTCAATTATGTGATTTTTACATCTCCCCATCCACGACCTTTGATAACCACACTGATGCAGGGCATGTTGTGAGAACCCTCGTGCCTGATCAATATAACCAAGGCTAACTGAAGATAGGGTGATCAAACCTAGCCTATGATGGGATCTGAGGTCGATAACTTTTCAAAATTTTGAACAAAATTTCAAATGTAGCAGAAAACATTGAATCGGACATTCAAAGTACCAAGCAACCAAGAACAGATGATCCTATCATCTAGTATGAATGAGAAAACATACTTACATGGTTTCCTTGAAGGAGTTCTTGAAGCTATTCAAGTGTCTAGCATCTAGCGGTATCCACACGGTCTCCAGATGGTTGGATCTCCTCTTCAAATCTCTTCACCAAGAGAGAAAGAGAAGAAAGGAGAGAATTCCCACAAGGCTTGCATGGGCACCTTCAATTGTGGTCATTCTCCCCCTATTTATAGATATTTGGAATAAAGTTTTTTCATAAAAACCCTCATAATTATGTCTATATCCACCAACATCCATAAACCTTATGTGTGTGACCCTCTAGGTCCATATATCTCACTAGTTAATAACTCTATGGACCAAATAACACCTTATTGGTCAACATTAATTAACTATCCATACCCACATATAGATTAATTAATCAAGGATCGATTTAACCCAATCGATAGGTTGAGTTGCCAGCCCATTGGGTGCCAAGCTACACCACGTACACTTGGAGATATGGAGTATGTAAGAACTAACTTATGGAACCTTCCCGTCATCTATTACCATGTATGTATAATCCTTCATCCACATTAGACTTATGAATGACTTAGGGTATGGTCAACTGTCAAACCCTAATCGGTCACTCAAGTTAGTACTGATGCGTGTAGAAATCATTGAGAACTCCTTCGATATTTCTACTACCTTGGCCAAGGATTTCATCGCATCTCATTACTTAAGTCAATCTCCTCAAATACAGAGGGTGGATGATCTCATCTTGATCACACAATCATCTTCGTGGACTTCATGTCGTATCTAATATACGACGTTTTAGATATCCCGTGACTAGGGATTCGTAAGTCATAATCAAAATATGATCATCCATCCACAAAGATGTCTTTGGTGTCTCAAGTCAAAGGACCACATACACAACCATGACATGAATCAACCTGATTAACAGTTACGTATAATACCATTCAGAGATTCATACGGATCAATTCAGTGAACTCTTTCTGCAAAGAGTACCCACTATCTATCCTTAGTGTCTCCACACCGATGGCTATAAGATCAGCCATACTCATCATATGAGTTGGATTAGATAGTGCTATTATTTCCGGATAATTCGATGTCCTTCTCGAATATCCCACGAATAAGAATGTTTAGAACATATGTTTAAAGACTAGTGATCACTATAGTATGATCTCATCATAATTCACTTAGTCATTGCATATGCTCATGGACATCATTGCAAACATCACACAAGAATGACAATGAATAAATTTCATTTCAATGAACATAAATAAGATACATAAAAGTGTGATTGGCTTATAGGCCACATAATATCCATCAGCCTACGGGTAGGCGAGTCCTAGACCCTAAGTACGATATCTAACCGAAACCTAAGTGCAAGCAAGCGTGCCGATCAGCGGAGTCAACTCCGAGTGACCCGAGAAAAATGTGATGATGGATAGGGTAAAATCCTCTCGGTCCACGTCCGGAGGCGTGGAAGTCACTCATCGTGGCATAGCTTGAGGCTGCAGCTCACGCTCAGTGACGGACCTCATGTACACGTCAGAAGTCTTGAACCTATACTTGTACTACCCTGCCTAAGTCATCCGATGACGGTGGAGACGTATTAAGGAAAATGCTTCAAAAAGTAATTAAACTTTAAAATGAGGGGTTGAAGCTAACATGCGGAGCGGGGTACTTGGTGGGTTGTGGCGTAGTGGAGAGTCGGCTCGGCAGTGTCGATCAGAGAAGGGGAGATGACAGCTCGATGTCGATCTTGGAAGCGGCCAAGCAAATTCTGGGCTAGGCGCATGGAGGCGTCGTTCTCAAGCGGGTGGAGGCACACGGTCTTGGCTAGGCGAGCACGTGGGCACGACCGGGAGGACGCGCGGGGAGTGACCAAATGCACACGCGGGGCGCACGGGCGGACCGCACGGGACGCACGGGCCAGATGCCCAGGGCGTGTGTAGGTGGATCACGCATGGGTCAGGCGGGTGGGAGTGTGCGCGGGTTGACCCGTAGAGGGCGCAGGCAGGGCGGTCGCTGGCGGGTCACTCGGGGTGCAGACCAAGCACCTGGACAGGCGCTCAAGGGGAGCTGGGAGGGGCACCCTGAGGCTGGAGGTCGTGCGGGATGCGCGAACACCGTCTAGGAAGGGGCGCAATGACAGGGGGTGGCACGGATTCGTCCCGTGAATTCAGGCACGGTCGCAGTCATTGCACGCATAGGGCACAACAGAAGTCGGCGGGAGCAGGCAGGGCGCGACGTGCTAGGGCGCACAGAAATTCTGGTTAAGGGAAGGGAGTCGTCTTCTTATTTATAACATGCATTTATAACTTCAATTCTTATCTTATTTCACTCATATTCATGCTTATTTTATGTGAATATGATGCATGTTATCATAATTTTTTGGAATTTTCTCCATTGGTATGTCATTTCACTAAAGTCTATATTTATGAAAAATTTAGGGTTAATTTTATGCTTGATAGATGATTAATCTTTTGCAAATTTGAAATTAATAAGAATTAAGTATTTTCCGTGATGTACTTTGACTTTAGGAGATGATTTAAAGAATTAACTCTAAGGAAATAATTATTGGATGATTTAAAGAAGGGATTTTTAATGAAAGACTTAATATTATTTTCAATCCATCTCATTTCCTTCTTTTTAATTATATTTTTAATGGCATAATATTAAAAAGAAAAGAAATTGAGATCCAATGGAGAAAATTTGGAATAAAAATGAGTTATATATTTAAAGGTATGAATTTCTGAAGTTTCTGCCCTTTTCGGATTTTTAATTTGACTTTTATATTAATTTTTAAAGATTTTTCTTTTCTAAAATCGTGAAAAGGGGGTTTTTATTCCACAAACCCCGCGAAGCTGATGTGGCATGGATGCTGACATGGCGTGCAGAGCTGACGTGGCGCACGGGACTAGCGCGGATGCGACGTGGCACTGAGGCCACGTGGCAGGGCCGCGCATGGCCCACGCGAGGCGCAGGTGGTGCGAATACGTGGCAGGAGGCCACGCGGGTCCACGGGGATGCCCGTGAGGGGCGCCACGTGGCAGGGGGGTTTGCAAGTGAAGGGCCCACGGGTTAGTGGTCCCTGGTGAGATAATTGGGGTGGTAACGCAAATGCTTACCGCCCCTCTATCTTTTATAGTCGTGATTTCTGTCTTTTTAGTCCGTGTGGGACTATGTTTCTGTGGTTTCTTCTTTTGCAGGTGACGTGGACGCATCACAAGCGTTGGCTCCGATCGCTAAGCGTCGATCACGTGGACCCGAGTCCACATGATCTTCATCAAGACACGTGCATAAAACCAATCATAAGTGAAGCTTTAGATGGGTGACACGTGGCGTGGCGACGAGGCATCAATTTTCAATTGGACGCACGAGATCACATCGCGCGATCAGGCAAGCGATGGGCTCCACGTGGACTCACCTCGGCATGATATTCATTTGACGGCTAATTGATGTAGGATAATTTAGAAGATGTATCTAAATCCTACATATGAGGGAGGATCTATGAAGTGATATGAGTGAGAATAGTTCTATACTTCAGAGAGGATATTTTATAAAATATAGATGAGAGAGACGACGAATTTCAGAGATTAAGGAGATTAAGAAGTATACTGAGGAGGGAAGAATGCAGAGATTAAGAAGCATCTAGTGTTGGACTTAAGATAATATGTTTCCAAACTAATATCACGAATAGGGACAAAGGATGATTACCTGATTTGGCGGGATGAAGATGATGCTTGATAACATGCTATTTATACATGTAATTACGTGATTATTAATGCAAATTAATACATTTATCATTACAAATATATGCATGTTATCATCTTTTAAGCATATTTCTATCATTTTGTGTAAATTCATGTTATGATATAAAAATACACTAAATTATGGATTATTATGCATAATTAAACATTTCAATCTTTAATCCTAATTATATTTAAGATCATAATCATGTTTTAAGGATGAAAATATAAGATAAAAGACTTTTGTTGACATTTATGTGTGTTTATGAATTTATTTTATAAGATACATAAATGTATATAATGAATATAAATTAATTCTCTTATTATTTTAATAATTTGACCTTTTATAATGATAGATTATTCAATTCTGAATCCAACAAAAAAAAATTTGAATTAATTTGGAGTTATATTTTGAAAGTTATGAATTTTACAATTTATAGGAATTTTTTTGGAATTTTTCTGAATTTAATTAGATTTTATTTCGATTTTTAAATGTTTAAAATAAATTAAAAATCGTGAAAAAGGGGGGTTTAATCGGGCGTGTACACATGACATCGCCACGTGGACCGGCGCGAGCGCCTACGTGGCACAGAGGGTGACGCGTGGCCCTGATGTGATTTAATATTTATATAATGTATATAGGTCTCCCGTGTATAGGGAGACAAATAATCAATACCCCTAAAATCGCGTATCTTATATATGCGTCTTCTTCCCTCTTTTTCTCCATGTGGGATTATTCTCATCTATTTTTCTTTGATTTCAGGACTCGCGGCGCAATCGGGAGCGTCAGATGAGTGGCGCGATAAATCGCGCGTGTAGATCACGTAGAACCGCAGTCCACCGGATAAGAGATTCAACACGTGCGCTAAAATTCACTTAAGTGAATTCATCGGGGCCGTTGATCACTTGAGTTATAACGGCTGAGATTACTTCTGATCGGTGGATCCATCGTCACATCGCGAGCGTTGGATTTAAATCCAACGGCCGATCGAAGCTCATCATCTTCTTCTTCAAGCAATGAGGCTTCATCTCAACCCTTTGTCTGCGATCCAACGGCCATCAATGGATACGCCGATTCACCAACGGACGCACGATCACGACCATTGATCGCGATCAAGTGCATCAGATCCAAAGGCGGAAAATCAAAATCGTCTTTATTAAAATCGTTCTTCGCGACGAAGAACATGTTCGCGATTAAATCCCAAATTCTCCATGTTTACGAACTCAAATCGCGCGCCGTTTGTTCGAGAGGGTTCTTGACTTGTTTCCGCTTCAATTGAATGCTTGAAATCAAACTTTGATTGAACGAGAAGGAAGAAATCACATCTTGAACACCACTTTCATCTTCGAAAATTCAGAATGAAAAGCCTTGCATCCGGCGATTAATTGGATCATTTCAAAGGCTACTTTGGGTTAGGTTGCGTGATTTCATCTTAATATTTCATCATTTAGTGTTAATTTTACTTTTAGCATCGTAGATTAGTTTAATTTTAGATTAAATTTTGGTTTTTAATCGTTTTTCGAAACGAAAATTTCATCTAACTTCAAATTTCGATTTCTCTTCGATTTCTTATCCAAATGACCTGATTTTTGATTTCGTAGATTCAATTTTGAGTTATCTTTCTTAATATTCTAAAATCCCCAATTTCTAAACTCATTTCATCGTCGGATTTGACCGAATTTCAAAGATATCTCTCAAATTTCCCTAATTCTCCATGTATTCGACCCTTAATTACCATTATACTAATTAATTACTTTGATTAATCATAAATTGGTATGTTTAGGACTTTGTTTTGACACTAAGTCATGTGCATTCAACGACCATACGATCTAGTCTCGTCAATGCTCCCGGAACCACCAAACGACCCAAAAAATTAGGAACCTATATCAAGGTAGAAGGTGGTTGACTTGGTCCATTCAAGGAATTCTAATTATCTAAGGATACGGCTAATTTCTTTTGACCGAGTCAATCTTTAGATCAGTATAAAATAGGAAAAAGAGGGAAGATAATTCCCTTAAGATCTACACTCTCTTTAATTATTTAGAGAGGTCTTCTTCATCCATTTAATGAATGGATAATTTTTAAATTCATGAGTAAGGAGGAGAATAGGTTCACTTGGAACCCTTGTGTTCATGTTTCAAAATAATTCTCCATGACTGATAGAGGAAGATCACGAAGCACAATCGACGTGCGATCGTGGCCCGATCGTCGCGCGATCGTGGCCCGATAAATGCACAATCGTGGCTCATTTGATGCGCAATCAAGACCAAGACCTCTCCGCATTGATGGCCCACGATCATCGGACGATAATGGCCATGAATTCCACCTATCCATCGGATCAAATGGCCGCGATTTTAGGGCAAAAATCCCCTTTAAAAATGATGTATTCTCTCTTGTTTTTCTCTACTCTTGATTGAATCGTGAAGGAATTAAGCGATTTGAAAGAAAGATCTTGAGTTCTTTGTGATCCCCCCACGTTTATACTCTATTTTGATCAAAATCGGAGCGGGATTGATCACGAATTCCATCGGATTTCATCGGATTTTCCCTTGAATGCCGAACGTCCACGAGGAAGAAATTACGCCAAATTCGCTTCAATCCAAGTGAATTGAAGCCCCATTCTTGCGGCTATCGGGTTAGTAGTGAGATTCGATAGATTATCAGGTGGTAATTTGAGTTTTTATTTGGTTTAGAGCTTTAAATTTGCACTTTGGTTCGTAGTGTTCTTCAATTTTGACCAATTTTAGGCTGAAATTTCGCTAATTTTGAATATAGGATATCTCTCTTATTATAATTCCAAATCACTTGATTTTTGTTTCATCGAAGTCCGAATTCCGAGTGGATAGGAAATTCATCGAATTCCGAGTTTATTTGACCCCTCAATTTAACATTTGATCGAGCACTATTCATTTTCAATCCAAATTTGAGCGTTGACTTTTGGGGTCAATTACTTTCAAAATACAAATCAGAATTCAATCATTTTAGTCTCTTTAGAATCCTCTGGTTCTTAGCTTTCTATTGATATATAAATTGGAAGATTTGGATATCATTTGACTAGTCAATTTGAAGATTTACTTTCAAGTATTTATTTCGGGAATTTTATGATATTTGATTTTCAATAATTCATAGTAAATCTATTTCTTATTGAAAAATCACGAATTCTATATCAATAAATTGTATTTTCTCTCTGGTTTCCAAATATAGATAATTTTTGTAATCTTCTTACATCTTTTGGTTCTCTGGTTTTACAGAACTCTGACTATTGGTCAAAGTCAATGCTTTGACTTTGACTTTTGACTTTTCTCTGTGAAATCTGAGATCTTAAATATTAAAAGTTCTTATTGAGTATATTTATATCATTTCTATTCATAACATCTCATCTCTACTTCTTTAAAACCTCTTTTAAACCTAAGTTTGATGAAGTCAACTCTGCAATTAAAGTCAACCTTGTTCTCTGTGGATCGACACGATACTTGCACTTTACTTTATTTTATATCTTTATCTTTGTGAGTTCGGTTTTATACATTTTTTTGACCGAAGTTTGTGTGTTTTAACGACCGCACAAAACGCTTTGTCACGAGAGCGCACAGAAGTTCGGGTCAAGGGAAGGGAGTCTGCGGCTAGAGGGGGTGGGGCGATTGTCGCGTTGTGGGTAGGGAGATTTAGCAATTCAACAGTAGGTGGGGGAAGAGGATGACTGGGGTTGGGAGAGAATGATCTTGGCTAGATGGAAATGAGGAGAGTGGCGAACTGGAAGTTGATGAAGGGGACAACTAGGGAGGGAAACAGATAACGGAATTTTAGGAACTTAGAGAATGTGGCAAAGGGAATTTGGGGGACGGGGAAGTACGGGACGACAGTAGGGAATCGGCAAGCAGCAGATGGAATCATCAAGTGGCAGGATGAAAGTCCGTGGGGCATAGGTTGAGGTCGGTGGTGGGAAGAAGGGAGGGTGGAATTTCGAGCATTTTGGCAGCTTCAACGGGCGCAACCTAGCCGATGGGAGGGTGAAGGCGAGGTTGACATGGGCGTAGGATGCAGGCGTCAGGTGGCGATGGGAGGACGGCTGATTGAAGAGGAGGGGTGCGTCAGGCCGTCGAGGAGGGGATGGCTAAGTAACCGGCCAAAGTCAGCAGGGGAGATGGGGAGAATTTGCAAGGGCGATGCGAGAATTCAGGAGGGCAAGAAGGTTAATCAGTTGGGCGATGGTAGGAGAAGGGACGGGCGGGATTGGGGAATCATGTGGGCGACGGGGAAGGGGAGTGTAAGGTCGTGAAAGGGTGACGAGATGAAACCGCGAGGTCATCGATTTCACACGGTCTCGTGTCAAAAATATTTCCGAATTTACCAATTTGAGGATTTAATAACAAATAGAGGGGTATAATGGTAAATAAGGGTCGAATCCACAGGGAATTAAGGTATTTTTGATAGATCCATTAGAAATTGATCAAATTGGACAATGAATTGAGGTGAGAAATTAGGGAAAATGGTATATTTAGAAAGATAACTCAAAGATGTATCCACGGAATCAAAAATCACTCAATTTGGATTAGTAATCGCGGAGAAATCAAAGAGCGAAGTGAGATGAAATTTCCGAAAATCGGAAGAACATAAACCAAAATTGAAAATGAAATTAAACTAAATTATGATCCTAAATTAAAAATTGATGATACACGATGATAGATTTGAGGGAAAACTTGTTTTCTAACCCGAGATAGCGATCAAAACAGTCCAACTGATCCCCGGATCGATGGCTATTCATTCCGAGATTTCGAACGCGAGCATCGGTGTTGAAGAGACGAATTCTCCTTGATCGATTGACGAAATCTCACTTTTAATCACTCCGTAGATGCGGAATCGAGTCTAGAAGAGATCAGAAGTGATAGATTCAAGGATGGAGGGTTTTATATAGATCAATTTGATGAATACATCCGAGAATGTCTTACAAAATCGAAGAACACATCGTTTTATCGGCGATTTGGGTGTAACCGTCCGATGGATGCGTTTAAGCTCCATCAACAGTCCGAATTAAACGCTTCAAGACAAACCGTTATGAATAAATCATGGCCTTTGGATCGTGGATGGACGCTTTGGATGAAGCCTCGCGATATGAGTTTAAAAACGCATCGAATTGCGCCCGTTGGATCGCGATCCAATGCTCGTGATGCATTTCCGCGCATTACATCTCGACTGTTAGAATCCTTTTATTTAAAGCACATGCGCTAATGTGATGATCCGGTGGACTTCGGGCGTATGTGATCGATGCACGATATTCACTTAGATCGCATCCGACGCTTTAAATGATGCCATGTCGCCTGAAAATAAAAATAAACGTGAATTAGTCCCACAAGGCTAAAATAAATGAAACGATTTGGTTTAAAAGGTGAGGCGGACGTGAGGATTACTAATCATCTTCTGATAATCGGAAGACTTATATATATTATAAAGCTATATATTATGATTAAATATAAATAGTGCCCACGTGTCACCTCTACGCCACGCAGGCGCTCGCGTGGGCTAGCGTGGCTCTGCCACGTGGCCTTGCGTGCCACATCGCACCCACGTGGGACTCATCCAAAAATCAACCCCCTTTTTAATATTTTTTAATTGTTTTTAATAGATTTAAATAAAAAATAAATTCAGAAAATTCCAAAAAAATCCCTAAAAATTAGAAAATTTATAACTTTCAAAATAAAACTCCAAATTAATCCCGATTTTTTTCATTGGCTCTGAAATTCAATTATCTATCATTATAAAAATTCAAATTATTTAAATAACAAGAGATTTAATTTTTATCTCAAAAATACATTCATTTCTTTAAGATTTTAACTTTAGAAAATTAAATGAATTTTTATAAAAATGATTTCTCTCATAATTTAACTTTTAAAACTACTTATAATCTCAAGTAAAGATAGGTTATAAAATTATTTATCTTTAATTTGTCATAATTAACCCAAATTTAAAGCATTTGGAGATTATAACTTAAGATTGGATGAAATGATAGAAATTCACTCAAAGTATGATAACATGCATAAAAATAGAATGTTTTATGCGTTAATTTGCATTAATAATCATGTTTTATCATGTTAAGATTGCATGTTATCAAAGGGGATACGGCTGACCGCGAGGGTGAATTCAGCAAAGGGTGAGGAGAGAAATCGGCAAGTTGGAGAAGACGATCGGCAAGGGGGAATGGTTGAGTTTGGTAGGGGCGATGACGGGGAGTCAGCTAATTGTGAAGGTGAGGTCAGCTTGGGATGGAAAGAGGGGAGATGGTGGGTCAACGGGAGGAGAATGGTTGGGCGCCAGGGCGGAGAAGGCTCGGTAATGGGTTGAATTTCAGTGGTGTGCATGGAGAGGGGAAGACCGGGAAATGGTGAGGTAGGGAGAGAGAGGGGCTGAGGATGACCGGCGGGAGATGGAGTTGGAGAGGAGATTGGTGGAGGGAGGATGGTGCGGCGGTCTTGAGGCGGCGGCGGCTTGGGGACGGCGGCATCGCGAAGGGGATCAACAGCGTGGCACGGCGGCGGTGTCGGTTACAGTGGCGGCAGCAATGGCGGCGGCTGCGGCATGGGGATCAACGGCGTGGCACGACGGCGATGTCCTCGTGGTCGGGGCAAGGAATGGCGGCGGTAACGGCGACGGCGGCGACAGTAGTTGGACTCCTTCCTCGACCCTCTGTGAGCAACCACTTGAGAGGGAGGAGACTCGTTTCTTTTCTCAAATGAGGGCTAGGGTTTGTGGGGGCGGGGGTCTCTTCCCTCTAATTGAGCCCAAGATGGGCTGAGAGGGGAAAGGGCCCACTTAAGGCCCACGACCCTAAACCTAACATAATCATAATAAGCAAAGGTTCACAAAAGAGGGGGAAATGGAGATAAAAGAGGGCTCGCTAAAACAAGTGTGGGCCGATAAAGTTCAATGCGAGGAAAGAAAGATAGATCCACGCGCGTGAGCTCGGGGTGGGGCGAGACGAGATCCTCAAGCAGTGTAGTGGAACTCGGCATCCTTCGTCTTCGCCTGTCGTGGGGGTTGGACGCGCGTGGGTGTCAGCTCCTCCGCCGCCGTGATATTGTGCCTTGGTGGCAATAGGCGTCATACGCCACCATACAACATTTTTACTTAGCCACACATGATCCAAGATCATGGGTTGTAGGCATCTAAACATGCTCATGATCTCTAGACATAGGTCCAAGGAAGAGAATTTCTTAAAGAAAATTCATGATATGCTTGAATTGATGAAAAATATATTTTAACAATAGTAATTAGTTAGTATGAAATGATCCCCCACTATTAATATGTGTTGTCCACATGGCATGAATATGAAAACTCAAAATTTTGAGGAGAGTAGAATTGCAAATTGAGGGATAAAATTTTTCTTAGAATGATGTGGCATCCTTGGAGCATAATTTGTTGCTGGCCACTTGAGTGTGGGATCGTAGCAAAAGGGTTATCTTTTATAAATTGAATGAAAGCTAAAAAGCAAAGAAATTGTGATGATAATAAAAGAAAATAAAATAAACAACAAAACCAAGGTCTTCTTATGAGGTTGATGAATGAAGAATGAGGTTTAAAACATGAAAACCATTGGTAGTTGGATGAATGTTAGTGATTTGGACAAGGAAACATGGTTAGAAGATCAAGATGAATAGAGATTTAGAGAAAGGATAAAACTAGCCTTGCGAAAAGCCCAAGGTAGTGCAATTTAGGCATATGTCATAGTAGATATCTGATAACACACAATTTATGCATGCAATTATATGATTATTAATACAAATTAATGCATAAAACATTCCATTTTGATGCATGTTATCATACTTTGAGTGCATTTCTATCATTTCATGTAATTTTAAGTTATAAAATCAAAATGCACTATTTTAGGGATAATTATACATAATTAAGAATCTATTTTAGAGTAGATTATTCTCATCTAAATTTGAGATTATAAGTAGGTTTTTAATGTTAAATAATAAGAAAAATGTTTATATATACTCATTTATTTTCTCAGTTTTGTTTTTCTAGAAGAAATGAGTGAATCTTTGAAATAATAATTTATTATCTTGTTATTTAAATATTTTGACTTTTTATAATGATAGATAATTGAATTTCTTATTTAGTAAAACAAATTTGGATTTTTTTTGAATTTTTTTGAATTTTTAATGAATTTTTCAAGATTTTTCGGAATTAAAAATCAATTTTTTGGATTTTTATAAGTGCGCAAGTGACGTGGCGCAATCTAGAGTGTCTGATCAATCGCGATTGACGATCAAAGGCGGGAGATGACGTCGCATCATGTGGAGCGTT